>WURV02205656.1:0-11361 GCA_011762755.2 Epimenia babai
TGTTATTGTGTTATTATATATTTAGTTCTTTGATTATTACCACCATCTCTATTGTTTTTATTTATTTATTGTCATTTATCATCATGCATTATTTAGTTGCCTCCTGTTTTAATTTGTTAGAAATATCTCAGCTATTGACAAAAGCATTGGTCATTGTTGTATCATAAACATTCTGCCATCTTTTCCAAGTGACCATGAGTCCAAGAAGCAGTGGACGCCTCCAAACTTCAGAAAACCGGATTTGGCTAGTGATGATGATCAAATGGCAAGGTCAACATCACCAGGTAAATTTCTGGCCAGGGATGGATTTTATATTTATTTTTTTTTAAACATAAAACTGAAGATAGGAACAAAGAAAAATCTAATAGGAGTTTATAATGATCAGTAGTTTTGTAACTGTTTACAACCGCAGAAACACTTAATAATAATCAGAAAATAAACTTTAAAAAATTTATATAGTTTATGTCAAATGCCCTTTAATGTACACTAACAATTGCATTACAGGTAGAGGCTATTCAGGATCATTTTTGGATTGATGTAAAGTTTGTAGTTTATTTGACAGCGATGCTATGCAATACATGAAATTTTCGGTATAAGAAGCTGTATTCGTCTTAAAAAATATGAAAAGATGCAAAGGTTTTGAGACTACGGTAATTGCAAATATTCAATAATGAGCTTCCTCATACATGTTATATATATACTTTATCAGGCTTATTGAATGAATCTGTTCAACATGTTAAATACGGGAAATTTATACCAAATAATCAAACATGATTTTGTTATAATACAAGGGTAAATGAAAGGAATTGTCTAAGAATAAATCAGAAAGGTCGTTCATATTCCTTGCATTTTGTCTTATTTATCAGATTCAATGGGAATATTTCATGCTATGATTTAGAGTACCTAATGGTGTATTTGTGGCAGCTACCTCAAAAGGTCGAAGAACTCCATTGGCTGAGCCGTTGTTGGGTACAATCTCTGAGTCACCAACCCCCAGAGCCCGTAAAACCACATCCGGTTCTGTAGATGTCGTCGACACTCCGACGCCGAGATCCAGGAACGCAAGTCGCGGATCGCTTATCGGAATCCACCAACAGGATGTCAACCTGTCACAAGACGACGATAAAACTGAACACAATGATGACAGTAAAAGTGATGAGAGAAGGTATATAATATTTATTAAAAGAAGTGCACAAAAAACCTTACCTGTGAAAGAAAGGTCAAGGTTTTACCTTGCATTTCTTCCCATTTACTGATGGAACCGCAATTATAACCATTTATCCATTAATGTAACGTTTATCAAAGTATACTTTTCATAGGCAGCGAGCGAACTAGGTTATCAGAGCACCAATACACAGCTATTAACCGGAAGGTGAAGGTTGGAATCTTGGGAATTACTTTTCAGTCCGATATTTTTCTGTTGTGTTCCCGAAATGTTATATACGTGTCACTTTAAATGAATTTATTACACATCAAAAGTGTTGGAAATACTATTTGAGATTTTTATATGGTTACCCAGCTCAATACTGCTATAGTAACGCGAAATTCAGGTAAAATATATTTTGTAGTAAAATATGTTTGCGAGACAAATCCTGCATTAATTATGTACTTTCGTGAATTATGTGTGGGCTACCGTAAGGTAAGATTATGAAGTGTCTCTGATAACTAGTTAGAGTGTGGGAGAACTATAAATACATCCAGAATGATAAATAATTATGATAATTTGTATCATTGTTGTCATTACATTTTTCGGGTTATTATACATAATTCTCTTTACGAAAAGTATCGGGGGATGATTTGTTCCAGAAATTTTGCTCAGGGTCAGCGAAACAGGAAGCAATCTCAGAGAGCTGCGCAGCTCGGTTCACCGATAAGCAGAGAAGGGTCAAGAACAGACACGTCAGCTCCTTTGCGCGCATCACCACCATATAAGAAAGACGAGTCCGTTAAAGATCACCGCAGTAAATCGCCACAATTACACAGTCGATCGTCGACATTTAAACAGCAAAAGTCTGGCAGCGCGGATGACGAGAAGGTGGCACCCACACCAGTTAAACGTGGGTCTAGTAGTCACAAACAGAACGATGTAGTGAAAACACCGTCGATTTTGGATTTTTTGACGTCAGATTCTTCCACGGAACCAGTGGTGAAACCGCGTGTGCGGAGTCCGTTGAAAGCTGAGTCGAACGATGGAGCAAAGGTCAAAAGGGATACAGAGGAAGAGAGCGCTTTGATAGGCGGAGGGGTGACATCTCATAAATACCTCGATGAGGAAGCCAGTTCGATTTGTGAAGAGGTAAAAGAAGATCCTTTTATGGCGCGTGAATCCTCGAATGTCAGCCAAAAGCGAGCGTGAGTAGTGATTTTTTTATGTTCTTATTTGTTACCATTATGGTTCCTCATTTGCGGAGAAACAGACAGTCGAATTGTAAGAGCGCTAAACTCTTAGCCGCGGGATCATAGTTGGAAAAGCCCCAGCCAGTTGGCTCTTCTGCGATGATTCTCAGATAGTGATTCCTAAAGTTGATTCGTCTCTAAAATTGCTAGACACTTGTTGATATCTTTCACGATTGATATGTGAGCTTTAAACATATAGTATCGGCATTGAATAGCTGCTACAAACATTTTAAACCGCATTCGGGAGCCTTTGTTGATTGATACTTGCCGTCTATAAACTTTGTAATTTGCCCTCGCTCTTTTATACCTAGTATTTCAGTGTTCTTTATGTATTATTCTTGTTAGTATTTCCAATGTTGTTCAACTCGGTTTTTGCATTAATTAATTATGATTTTATTTACCTGTACCCTAGGAGCTGCGGAGGGAAATCAGAGACGACGGAACACATGGCAGCTAATGCAGCCATAGATGCTGTTGCCAACATGCAGAACGGGATGACTAACACCATGCGGTACATCAACCCTGATCAGCATCCACAAAAGACCATGTTAGTTCATGTGTGGATTTTTCATTGACTCAAAGCGCTGGCCTAATATACATTTACATTTGACAAAGTATGCTTGTATACATGGGGGATCTTGGTAGCCCTGCAATGTAGTTACGTAAGGGCTATTTTTATGGCTTTGTGTAACTGTGTTTCAGATTATATCTAAATGGTCTCTTTATTGCATATCTGACAACTTTCTTATTATTTCATTCAGATTAATTGTGCATAATCACAGATACAGCCGAGTGAGCGATATAATTATGTAGGCTATCTGTGGCTGATCCGGGCAGGTAGGAACAATTTCACAATGGTATATGTCAATTATAACTCAAACGCGTGTCACAAATTTGTAATTCGAGATTTTTCCTTGTCTGTTTTTTGCTCACCTGAGTTTATGCTCGGTGAGCTTTTCTGATTGGACTTTGTCTGTCCGGTTTTCTTAAATCTTCTCAGCAACCATTCATCACAGAGCTTTGCCCAGATATTCTTCTAGGTTTGGTCTCTTTTAGATTCGTTAAACTGATCACCGGACCATGGGGAAGCAATATCTAGCGATTTTGTATTTCTACTTAAAAAATGTTCTCGAGAACCGCTTGTCTCAGAGCTATGCAATTTTGCAAATATTATCCTGTGGTTGGTCTCTTAGATTTGTTGAGCATATCATCATCAGACCAAGGGGAGGTAATTTCTGCAGATTTTGTAATGTTACTAAAAAAAATTTTTCAATGAGCTTAAACTTTCTAAATATTTTGGAAGTTCCAGAAGTTTGTTTTAGGCCTTTTGGGCCCTTTGTTTGAATATCTGAATGAGTATTTTGAGGCCTGTTTGGCCTGTTGCTTTAATTTTGTGTTTGTAGGCCCCTTCAGCCTTGTTTATATCCGAATGAGTGTTTTGAAGTGTCTTTCTCCTATTGTTTTAATATCTGGGTGTTTAGAGACCTCTTCAGCCGTTTTTTTTTCCTTTTTTTAGTTTTCCATTTTTTGTTTTTTTTTATTTATTTTGTGACATTTTTTTCAAGTTTCCACTTATATCCTTGCATCTCATGTCCTTTTTGTCAACATTTTCTTTGTTTTTTGTTTTTCTTGTTTTTTTCCAATAGTCAGGTGAGCGTCTTGAGACCTCTTTGGCCTCTTGTTTATTTTGCGACAGTTTTTTTATAGTTTTAAAATATATTCAAGCATCTCAAGTACCTATTTTATTCAACATTTTTTATTCTTTCTTTGTTTTTTGTTTTTTTTCATATTTTTTTCAATATTCAGGTGAGCACCTTGAGGTTTCTTTGGCCTTTTGTTTCTGTACTGTATTTCATTCTGACTGTTGTTGGCGATGTGTATCGTATTCGTTAGTTTTTAAACATCCATATTGTCAGCTCAGAGAGGTGCGTACGAATGCCGATCAAGTTTTTGGTATATTTTGAAGATCAGAAACGAAGATAGTCCGTCACAGACCCAAGCCGAGGTATGCGAGTCATCCGGAGGAGGCAACTTTGTCAAACGCCAATTCATTCAGTGACACGGTCGCTATCCGTAATGCCGTCTACACCGAGTGGTACAGAGAGAAATCAGCCAGGCAGAAAATGGAGGCAAAGGAGAAGATGGATGCGCAGTCAAAAGAGGAGGAAAAGCAGAAGAAGGTGAGACATTCAGGGATCTTTCAGCGTAGTCAATTCAAGTCATTGATTGTATTCAGTTATCTTCCTGCGTCTAATTGCATAGACTTCCATATCTCGCAATCACGACAGCTCAAAAATGCTACCCTTTTACTATTGCGTATCATTCTCAGATTTTAATATTCAATTTTCACTAATTTCGAAGTATTCTAACCAGGCAGAAATGTCGATGACAGACTGTGCCATCACTGCGCGGCCTCATGACATTGTTAACACTATTTATTTCAGAATAGAGAAAACAAGATAGAAGAGTCCCAATCTTCATACAAAGCTTGGTTGAACAACAAAACTAAATTAATCAAAGCCAAAGCGCGTGAAGACCGCTTAAACGCCGAGAAAGCGAGGGAAAAAGAATGCGAGAATCACGCGAACAAAGTGAAAGATTCAGAGTCTGTGAGTGGACATAGCCGGTTAACTGTTTTTATTTGATAAAAAGATTGGACATAGAAGGTGATTGGACAGTGTACATTAAAAGGCGTGTTCTATTTTAATAGCCTTAGTAACAGAGTACTAAAGGCAAAAAAAGAAATGGCGTGACTTTAGTACTACTTTATTAATGGTAGTTATCAGTAAAGTTAGTTGCACTTATTATACTTTTTCATTATACGAGGAAGATATTTTTGAAATGAGCCACTAAAAGATAAATCTTTCTCAGTTTTCTCAGCGCTAAATTCTTGCTCAAGCGCATAAGGACAATTTTTGTTGTGGTTATTTGGTTGTCACTTATTTTCCAGTTTTGTTTCAGTTCATACACAGTCTTATTAATCCGAAAACTAGAATTTATGAAAAATTATAATTTTTTGTAATTTTTTAAATTGTTATTGTATTTTTCTGGACAACTTTTATCAAATTTAAGTAACGCAAAAAATGTTACGAACTTATGACATCATAATATTTAATAATGCGGAAAATTTCACTAAGAAAAACGTGAAGTTTAGTAAGTTTTATTCTCACATTGATGATAAATTAACCATTAGCCATTTAGTTATTTAGAAATATACATATTACATCAACAGTCATATTTCATGTATGGTAACCCTTGCCACTGTGACAACTGTACAGCACATTACTATAGCCAATACTGTTCCGTGACCAAGAGTACTAAGGGTTAATGTACACATTTCAAGCCGGTTAGGTCTCTGAGGACTCTCTAGTGTCAGGAAAAAAAAGGGAAAGGTGAGGTTTCAATGCTACATTTATGGAATTTATTGAACGTCAATCGGACTACAATATTGCCCCATTATACCCTTGAGGAATTTCACAGTAACCACTTCCAACCACTGCATCAATGGTCTCGATAATATAGTGTGTGGAAGTGTATGCAAAAATACAAGAATATAATATAGAATTCGAATTTGTCTCACAAATATGTCGGCTGTCATGATATCCGGGATTTTTGAGCTATCCGACATGATACGCAGAAAATTAATTTATGCGCCATTCTGCATTTTTGTTCAGTCGTTCAAAAACTGGAAGGAGAAAAAGGACACTGTTATCAAGGAGAGCGAAAATACGAAGAGACGCGAGGAGATGAAGAAAGTCGAGAATGAAAGATTGGAAAAGATGAAAAAGCGCGAGAAGAATATCGAACTTTATGAATCGTGGTACAACTTATATATGTACATGCTATTTTATTAGCTCTCAGGAGCTCATTCTCGGTGAACTTTACTGATCGGACTTGGTCCGTCGTTCGTCCCTCCGTCCTAGGTTAACATTTTGTTTGACAAAAATCTTCTCAAAATCGATTGGCCCAGGGCTTTGCAATTTGGCAGATATTGTCAATGGGTTGGTCTGAATCACATTTGTTTAGAGTATCATCATCCACGCAATGGGAGGTAATTTGTATTTTTACTTTAAAAATCTCTTAAACGGCTTGGACTAAAGCTCTGTAATTTGGCAGATATTATCAGTAGTTTGGTCATATTCAGATTTTTTGGGTGTATCGTCATCTGTGCAATGGGAGGTAATTTGTATTTTTACTTCTCTAGAACGGCTTGAACTAAAGCTTTATAATTTGGCAGATATTATCAGTAGGTTGGTCTTATTCAGATTTTTTGGGGGTATCGTCATCCGTGCAATGGGAGGTAATTTCTGCCGATGTTTGTATTTTTACCTAAAAAAATTATTCTAATTATCCGCTTGGCCTTAAGCTTTGCTATTTTACAGATATTGTCTTTGGGTTAGTCTTATTCAGATATGTTCGTGGTATCATCATCCAAGTAATGAGAGGTAGCTCCGGCCAATTTTGGTAACTTTTCTTGAATATTCTCTTCGGTTTTTTTTTCTTGTTTATTTTTTCCAATATTCCGGTGAGTGTCTTAAGGCCTCTTTGACCTGTTGTTGTTTAATCCGATGGCATTGTGATCAGGAGAATTGATTATTAATATGATATCGTAATTAGGAGAAATGGCCGTTGATGGCGGTATTGTACTATGGTACTGTAATCAGGGGAATTGTTCATTAATATGTCAAAGCAATATGGGGAATTATTTTAGAAAACTATCGCTTTATCGACCATTATATTACACATTACTTACTAATTCTTAATCATATGACCTATGAATTGATATGGGCTTTTGTTCAGGAAATCGAACAAAGACAAGATAATCAGAGACAAAGTCAGCAAAGAAAAAGAGAAAGATAAATTAGCTCACGAACAAGAGAAAAGGGACATGAGGAAAAAGGATAAACAAGCTCGCAGACTTTACGCCGAATGGTTGATTAAGAAGGTTCGGCTAGCCAGTACTGTTTATATCACTATTCAGTTAACTATATAACTATATAAGACATATATAATATATTTGGTGAAATTATATTTGGCATGTATGATCTGTTACTAACTGCATTATTGTGAGGTAGGATGCTTTTGGGTTAGAGGCAATTACTGGCACATTTAGGGTTAGGATTATGGTTTTTATTAATGTTATTATAAGCTATTAATATGTAGCAACATAGAGATGAAACTTGCTGAGTTCACCATATCTTAAAAAGATAAAAGGTAAAAGTATAGGCATTACCTCATTGGCTGACACAGATTCGTGCAATTCCAGTATATATTCTATGTATCTCAACCATAACACCTGCACATTACACCTGATGAAGTACACTTGTATGCGACAGCACATGTGAATCATTTTCTGAGTTAGTAAATGTTATGTTACCTTTACGTTTTGTTTTCTTTAGCAGTATAGTCATTGTTCGCGGTAATTTTGTGAAAAACAATCACAGTTACATACTATGATTACTACCTACTTTTTTGCGTGAAATTTATTAAACACCTTGCATTATTTATCTCTCAATTAATTGATTATTTGACAGGATATTGCGGATAAACGTAACAAAGACAGGAGCCAGTTCAATGGCATTCAGGAAGTCATGCCACCATGGTCACCTGCCGGTTGAGGTGACGCTAGTGACCGTGACGTCGGACACATGTATGGGATGAGGTGGTACCAAATACCGTGATAATGGACACGTGTGCAATGAGGTGGTACTAAATACCGTGATAATGGAGATGTGTGGAATGAGGTGGTACTAAATACCGTGATAATGGAGATGTGTAGAATGAGGTGGTACTAAATACCGTGATAATGAACACGTGTGGAATGAGGTGGTACTATATACCATGATAATGGAGACGTGTGGAATGAGGTGGTACTAAATACCGTGATAATGAACACGTGTGGAATGAGGTGGTACTAAATACCATGATAATGGAGACGTGTGGAATGAGGTGGTACTAAATACCGTTATAATGGACACGTGTGGAATGAGGTGGTACTAAATACCATGATAATGGACATGTGTGGAATGAGGTGGTACTAAATCCCATGATAATGGATACCCGCTGATTGTGATGGCTTTACATGTTAAAGAAATTCACACTTCATCGATGCGACATCAGAACACTTTCTTCCCATGCAAATTATGTACTTAGTTTGTACAAATGATTTATTATATCAAATTGCTCAAAGGTTACGCGTCTTTGTGTGCTTCATCAATGTGTGCTTCATCGGTGTGACCTTCATCGATGTGTGCTTCGCTGGAGATTAACTAGGAAGTTATCTTAGTTCTCAAGTAGATGTATCAAATGACTTGATTAAGTATGGTGTAGTCGCCTTTCCAAATATTAGATGATTTAAAGAATAACATGTATTTGAAAAGTATCAATTCTCACAGGTTTCTGTATACTTGTGTTTTAGTGTTACACTGGTATTAGGAGCGGAATGTAATAAATTTCTACTTTTTTATGTCTTATATCATGAAATTTAATGTATTTTTCATTAGCTGACCTTTCAACTGTAGTTAACATTGACAAAAACATTATCGATTTTATGCACCACTTCTTTAGAATCATGTACATTTGTTTATATATTCATTTATTTATATATTGTATATTATGTTCTTAAGTTGCTTACGTATAGGCTAACCCAACACAATTCTATACATACGCAGCTCGTTGGGAACTCCGCTAAACACACTATGAAATGAAATGAAGTTTTTTTTTATTAAAGTGTATTTATCATCCTAGCTGCCAAACACACGTTAAATGAGTTAAAACTCGGAAAACCTTAACTTGCAGTGTACCCGATAAGCTATTTATAGGCCCAAGTTATTTCCCATTATCCATATTTCCAGTATATTATGAAGAGCAATGTGAGATAACACAGTGGAAAAGAAATACTAACATGCAAACAAAAATTTGTTGACAAATAGACTTTGATTAGAAGTTATAAGTTAGTGAATCAGACTACAACAGGTTGTCCATCTTTGGGTTGTACAAACTTATAGAAATTTTTGACAAATAGAAGAAAATTGCTTGGCTCATTTCCTGAAAGCGATGTAAAATAAGTGTTTTTTTGTCACTAAGTGTTGTAGAATACGCAAGAAATACACATGTATACAGGGTTATGCTTCTCATTCTATGTGGCAACGCGGAACGACCTCAAAAAATCTCAATAATTGTATGTGTTCGACTGGATTATCGTTAATATACACAGACACAGTTTTTCTTTGTTATTGTGTTTTGTATAATAATAAACGACGGATCAAATACTGGGCAGTGTTCTCTTTTCATCGTGTCGTTAGGAAGGTAGTTTATCCGGATTGCTCTCATTGATAGCCATAAGTAAGCCTGAGCGACGTTGGTGGCAACGCAGATTAACGTACGTTTCAAACATAAAATCGTGAGGGAGATGATGACGTCTCTGTCAGAAGTGTCTTCGTATGCATATTGCAAGCTACCTAGGCCGTTCTATTTTATTATACAGCTAGAAGCGAGACCTTTTTTGGACTGAATGTGAGTGTAAATTTTTGATCACTATAACATTGGCGAATCTTTCGTGTTCAAAAGTTATAATCTTGTTCGTATCCCAATAGCGGAGGTATAGTGAATCCCTAGCTACTTGTTGGAGAGGGGCTATATCATTGCGCAACGATGAGCTAAGATAAGAAACGCCTTTCCCGTGAGAAGACACGCGAAAAATCATTTATCGACAACACTTAGCTGCCTTCATAAACAAACTCAAAGCTATTTTTTAATATATATTATGACGAGGGATCTAATAGAATCAATCACATTACGATGGTGTAACTTCTTGGTATAGCGACAAAAACCACTTTCTCGTCGACAATATAACGTGTAAGTCATTGACTCACTGTTCATATCCACACCGTCCCCGTGATCTATCTACATCCGATTAGCTACATTCACCATGCAGTTACTCGATTGATAGGAGCACTGGACTCGTAACCGAAAGCTCTCGGGCTCGTCACCGCCCGCCGGTCGACTTTTCTGTGATGATGCTCAGCAAATCAGATGGTTACACGCATGATATCTTTGGCGGTAATATGCGAGTGTCGAAGGTATTTTATATGAACATAGCTGCCATAAAAACACCCATTAAAAAGCTAATTTGAGAGCCGTGGCTGATACTTGCGGTCTATAAATGTCGTACATTACCTTTATGTTATATTCGTGACAACGAAATGTGCTTCATATGCCTATGACTTAGTTATTATATAAAATTGTTGACAGCCTATAATTAGTACTACGGTTGATAAATAATTTCTATAATGTACTTTGTAAACTTATGGGAAAGTACACGATGCGGCTAAATCATAAATTGCAAACATTTTGGATACTGCGTGTAATGATATTTTTTCCAGCCATTTGAAATTTTTACCTATTAGTATTATTGGGCGCCAAGTTGTATTCTTCCGACCCATAAGAGGTGTTAACTTTAAGCCGGCGAAGTGTCTTGCTCTTTCGCCACAGTTTATTTTTAAAATTCTGTCCCATTAGCGCTGCCATCAAATTCGATTTAGCATTAATACGCTACTATTCACAAAAAAACAGCATTAGTAAAATGCCCGAGTTACAAACGAAAACTCTGGAACTCAGCAATGGCAAAACTATTCCAGTTGTAGGTTTGGGAACATGGAAGGTAAGTGACTCACCAAGTACAAATATTTGTATTTGTTATAAGTACGGGCTACTCCCAACCTTTCATGGATTAGAACGAAACATACCTTTATTAAAATGACACCCGTCAATATTATTTTATTAAAATGACACCCGTCAATACGCCACGTTTTAAGACAACACGCGATAGATCAAATTAAACATGATCAAGTTGGAAATGACGTCTAGTAGTAGTACTAGCAACTGTTAGATTTAATAGATTTTGGACTCATCAAGCTGTAGCTTTTTTGTCCCTCTTAATTCCATTGATGAAGTTCCTCTCGC
>WURV02205667.1:0-11360 GCA_011762755.2 Epimenia babai
AGACTTTAAGGACTGAAATTTTGCCTTTAAAAACCGTCTTATAGGCGAGTATATACGGTACCTAGAACACAAAACCGCAGATAGCACACTGTTTGTTCTGCTGTGGCCCCCTCAGAGTCCCGACCTCAATGTCATCGAGGCGGTGTGGGACTATTAAGAATAAACGACAGTCTGCATCTGCTGCTCAACTGTGGGAAGTCCTCCGGGGCATTTGTAGAAACTTGCCGCAAGAATATCTCCAAAAACTGTTTGCAAGCGTTCCTCACAATCGTTGCTATTGTGAGGGCCCACGGTGGACACTGGACATACAAAAAATATTGACATTTCGTGACAATTTGTAGTATTCAATGCGATTCTTGATACAGAATTTTGTTTTGATTATAAATACATTCAAATAATGTCCCGTCTATGCTATCTAAGTGATTATTTTGACAAATAGTAACATATTTTGTTGGTGGCCCAAGACTTTTGCACTGTATATATATGAAAGTCACTATTAGCGTTATTATTGCTTTAATATATATATATATTAAAGCAATAATAACGCTAATAGTGACTGTCATATAAATACATGGAGATCAATAATAGGATGGATTTTGTATTATTTACGGAGAAGCATAGTTTGTTGTTGCCGCAGTGGATCATGGATCAGTCGCAGGTGTGTTTGCCAGGATTCTACTAATTATTTTATACGATTACGTGTTTTGTCAATCATAATTGCTTTAGTGGGGTTAATTAAATGGATATTTGTAGCATTGAGGCGGTATGACCAGTAGCCGTGTATGAATAACAGCAGCGAAAACACACGAAATTATCTTCAGAAAAATCTCTAGGGTTACATACAAGCCGGGTAAGAAAACTAAAGGGCTAGATTAAACCCTGAGGTGCAGTGAAGAGTAAAGAGAGAAAACTAAGGTGAATGGACAATGAAGAAAGCGGATTCATAATGCAAACGAGGGAGATGCAGATTCATAGAAATTCCAGATTCTAACATATTCATCTAGGCAGAGACGTAAAGAAACTATAGAAATAAAAAATGTCCCTCCCTTTAAAGTATGCAGCCAGTGGATATGAGGTCAGTGAGTGTCGGTAGTATCAGAGAAATCCTTTAACACATCCGATATCTTGGTGAACTCTTGCAGTGAGATTAATATGTGTCATCGAATCTTTCTCTACATTGTCATGTAGTGCACACGTGGTGATGTTTGTGTTGTAGATGTGAAACCTTCCAATATCTTGGTGAACTCTCGCGGTGAGATCAAAATGTGCGACTTTGGAGTAAGTGGTCAGCTCATCGATTCAATGGCCAACTCTTTTGTTGGAACGCGATCGTACATGTCTGTGAGTGCAACCTCAATCTTGAAGAATCGCTATTAAATTTTTATTATTAAGCATTGTCTGCACGGTGTTTGCTTTCTATTATTCTTGTCATGTGTTAAATAACATTTTCTAATTGTTCAATAATTAAATGCTTGTTTTCTAAATATATAATATTAAAAATAATATATTTTTTTTTCAATGCCGTATTATCCGTATCAATAATGGCAAGATGACGATGACACTTAACATATTACCACATCCTAAAATCCATGT
Source organism: Epimenia babai (assembly GCA_011762755.2). Lineage (NCBI taxonomy): Eukaryota > Metazoa > Mollusca > Solenogastres > Cavibelonia > Epimeniidae > Epimenia > Epimenia babai. The sequence continues at coordinate 1,594 of WURV02205667.1, forward strand.
AGTACAATATAACAACGTGTAGTTCAAGTACTACCTCTAGGCCTAGTAATACTACAGTTCAAATCAGAATCAATATTCCTAAACTGGATGTTTATGCAAAATTACGAAAAAATTTGTGCAGCGCACATGTAGATACACACAAACATAAAGGTGTGTTTGACAGCTAAGCTAATAAGTACACGTTAATGAGGTACACATATTATATTTCTTTATGTAAATAATTGCCATAGACGTTTCATAGATGTATATAATGTCTAATAATTCACAGATTTACATAATGTTAGAAGACAGCTGAAGCTTCCTTAATCTTAATCTCGATACGGCGGTGTTTTTTTACAGCCCGAGAGGCTTCAGGGTTCACACTACTCGGTTCAGTCAGATATCTGGAGCATGGGTCTCTCGCTGGTAGAGATGGCCATAGGTCGCTACCCTATCCCACCGCCCGACCCGAAGGATCTGTCGGGGATATTCGCCAGCAACAGCTTAGCCGAGCACATGGAGGCTGCGAAGTCCGGAAAACCTCTCAAAGGTACGATTGATATCGATGTCATCGTCATGTAATCTTAGAGAGAGTGTCGTGTTAATTGCTGCTTAGGTGTAATGATTCTGTAAATATCACTCCACAGGTGTGTTCAGCTAGAGCATATCATACTGTAATAATCAAAATTTTTCAAACACATTGTGCTTATCAGGCAATAAAATAGAAGTATATATGATTTAAGTGTACTAGGTATATAGGCAGAAAATGCGGTTTTTTTATTTTGCGGATTAAAAATTTTCGGGACGCTAAAATTTTTGATTTTCGTTAGCCTTTTCCATCACTACGTAGCGCACGTTTAGTTTATAATACAGTATATTATAATATACTTAATATATTACTAGCAGCCAATTTCAGCCCGTGTTTTCTTGTTTATTTCTATCTATATACACTGTACGACATTCAGAACCTAATTAAAAACAAAGGGAATGGGGACAGCTCGACTAGTAGATAGTCAGACTATGAACCAAAAGGTGGAGGTTCGAATCCCGGGCAATACCAGTTGTGTTTTTTCGTTGTATCCTCGGGCAAGGTACTTTATCCCAGTTGCTCTGGTCGACTTTGCCATAGATAAGTACCAGTGAAATTTGTTTATCACAACAGGATTTAATATACACTGGGAAAGTAAATTTGTGAGGGGTTTGCTGATGCCTGTTATAGAGCTGCCTCCTCCATGGCTTGTTGAAAACCTTCATTTGACGAGCTGAAAAGTGTCATATACAAACGTCGCACTTTTATAACAAAGCCAGTCATCAACGCAGCACTTAAATGTTCAACTAAGACAATACAAGGTGGACAAAATGTCATTCGATCCAGGTCCTATTTTGCTACCATGATCCCATGAGTTTTAGTGCAACTGCGGCATTTGCTACGGTTACGTCCCTTGCCTGGACAAAAGATGCCGATTTTGAAGTGTCAAGTAGAAACCGTTTCTACTGCGGCGTTAAAAGAATATCTCATCTTTACATCTGAAACAGCCCTAATAAATACAACGAACTACAGAAATTGTGTTGCATAAATGCTGGTTGGTATTTATTCGCGTGTCTAACCACTTCCGAAGAACTGTCAAAAATCATGCCCTATCGTCAAGGATGTCGTGCTAAAAAATGAAGTTAATGACTGAATATGATTATAATCGTCTTATTTTATTTATACATTGTATATTCCGACTTGCGAAATTAAAGACAAAAATAATATATACGAATCATTGAATAGTGAATCCGTGAATTTAATAGAACTAAACAGTTTTAGCCCACTTGTCAAGCCTAAGTTCTCACTGGATGAATTAAAACCAATACGATACTGTTGTTATCTCAGATCTATATATCTCAGCTTACATGCCTTAACATTCACCTTCATAAATCTCATAAACAGTTTAACATTTAGAATTTTCTGTTTCCCAGAAATGATCCCTCGGTTGGTCTCATTTGGATTTATTAATGGCAACAACACGTAAATGTCAGGATGTTGTTTTTGCCTGAAACTGGTCTCGCGAGCTTCTTGTTGCTTTCATTAAAAAATTCAGTTAAACGTTAAACGGTTTCTAAGGTTGGTTTGGGCCCACCCACGTATTGCTAAACCATTTATGGCTGTTTGTAAAAGAGTAATAATGCAGGACATCACATAGCTGTCCTTGACACTTCTTCCTGTGTCTACAGCCTGTGGATTGGTGGTATTAATAAGAGTTTAAACACATTATAATCACACATGATAACCAGTGGTTGAGCTCCAGTATATCAACGATTTTATTTAGTTCATTTAAACACGCGCAAGGAATACCATAAATTTGTGTGAAAAGTGTTAAAGATTCGCAAAGTTTTGGCAGAAGAATACTAAAGGAATATGAAATGAAGACAGGTATGTGAATTTTGCCATGAGACTTTTCCCATTCCGTGGTATTTTGTTGATATTTACCTTTTCTGTAAATTTTAGACGGATAACATCACATGATATAAATTTTCAAGGAATAATTCATCGATTTCTAATATTTTATCACATAACATATGTTAACCCACATAGCCTTTTTTGCCATGTTATGTGATTTATTTGTTTACCATAAAACTTGCGGCAGCAAGCAATACAGTATTTCACGTAAATATCGAATGTCCAGTTTATTTGAATATAGTTTGATATAGTTAACATAAGCAATTTTTTTTGGGGGGGAATTGTGTTTTATAAAATACAACACTTCACTATTTCTTCAAACTATCTAAATAGCCAAGTACCGATCCGCTTTTATCAGAAAGACATGGAGGGCATTAAAATATAAGGAAACTATTGCAGGTCATGGCGATATGAATTAAAGGCATATTCTCTACAAAAAATACTCGGACCTGTATCTAATTGGCACTTATTGTATATCAACGATGTTCATTTATTTGAAGTACATAAAACATATTAGTCGACGTGGATGCTATGATTCCGTACTAAAGTGTTCAAACTAATAGATCAGATGTGGGTGCTATAATTCCTGTACATGTTTACATATTTTTCAGGTGTCAGTCATCGCTAGGTACTGAATAAAGGCACAGGCCTTGTACCTATAATGATGTGCAGTAAACCAGTGAACCACCAGTAACCAGCTTCGTGTCTATTGTTTCGATCATTTTTAGAATTGAATAAATTGTATATCAATGCTGTTACCCATACTTTTCACATTTCTCTCCCCAAGTTCATGCATGAGTAGTAAGCACCAGTTACATGAGCCATTATTTTACTTTGCCACTGCACTTACTATGGCCACAATACGTATATACAATTGATAGTATTTTGTTGTTAATGGCACAGATTGCCAATGCAGGCTGAGGCTCGTCGAACTTTATTATACAGTATATTCATGATTATTGCATCTATATGAAATACTTAAAAAAGTAGTCTGTCTCCTATTTAGTAGTTAGATTATTGCTGTTAGAGACCTTTTTGGTACAAGGAAAAACCCCCGTGTTGCTTCATTGATTACAGTTTAGTAACACCTGACCCTACTGCAACTTTTACAACTGTACACTTCTTGACATTAGTTTAAGTTCTGCCTACGTATATTACAATGCGCACATTTTACTATGGTTGTGGGTTGTGCATTGTCTTTTACCTTTGCCTTTTTAGCTCAATGGAGCTTATGTTTGGTATTGTATCAACTAGAAATTATTCAAATTGATTAAATTATTTCAGACAAAGATCTCATACAAATGCTTTAGCTTTACCTAATGCTCAGATTTCATGTATATTCAGCATTAATATGTCCATATTAAATCAAAGTTGACAGCATAGCTACTATTTTTCGTCCAATAATTACAATTAAAAGGTGTGATGTAAACTGTTGTGAGATTTTCATCAAGACTGTCTAAGTTGTGATTTTTGAGGACATCATTTTAATACACTGATTAACTGTTTGTTTATCTAATCTCTTTTATTATTTAGTTAATTTTAAAATTTTTTCATATCCCGCACCATTCAGTCCTATTTCTGAATGTTTTTAATGTTCCAGAATTTTTGTTCTAGCCTCTTCGGCCTGGAATATTAAGCTTATATTAATTATATCATATTTAATATAGCTTAGTTTCAATATCTGAAAGAGTGTTTAGAGGCCTTTTTTGTCTTGTTTTAATGTCGGAATGACTGTTTTGAAGCCTATTTGGCCTTGTTTTAATATCAAAGTGCTTGGAGGCCTCCATGGTCTTACGGTATGTTTATTTCTTCCTTTTTTAGTCTTTGTTTTTGGTTTTTCTTTATTTTGGGACGGTTGTTTTAGGTTTTTATTCATATCCACTCATCTTAAGTGCTTCTTTCATTCAACAGAAATTTTCCTATATTTTTTGTTCTTGTTTACTTTTTTAGTCAGAGGAGCGTCTTGCGGCCTCTTTGGCCTCTTGTTCTCCATAAAAATCGTGCTAAATATTTTATTTTGTCGCCAGTTTTATGAAATGAAATCGAAATTTTTTTGATTAAAGTGTTGTTATTGGCTCCGCCATCATACACACTTTACATTATTTTTCTCTATTGTCTTATGAAATGAATAGAATTACTGTTTAATCCAGCAGCCTCATGGAGAAATTCTCGAGAAGGGGCACTATTTGGGGAAAATGTTCATTTCAGAACTATCCATTTGACAGTTGTTTCTCGGTTGGTATTATTTAATCATGGTATCAATATTCAAGCAAGGGATGGGGCATAATTTCTGCCAATATAATGGTGTATTTTAAATTTACCTTTTTTAAGTTTTCTCAAAATATTTCATCTTGTTTACCAGAGAGCTTTGCCATTTTGCATAAATTGTCTCTGAAGCAGTTTTATTGAGATTTGTTCTGGGTATTGTAATCTGGGCAAGGGGTGGTAAATATTCTGTCATTGTTTCTTTTTTACCTAAAAAAATCATTTTAAAAACTGTTTGTCACAGAATTTTGCCAGTTGGCTGATGTTCTTTCTAGTGGTGTTGGTGGTCTTTTTTAGATTCATTCCTTCTGCACAAAGCTAAGTGATTTGTGATAATATTGGTATTTTTACTTCCCAAAATCTTCCCAAAGACCTTTGATGGCAGAGCTTTAATCTTTATAATGATTCTTTTGGAGTTGTTATTCAGATTTGTTTGAGGTATCATCATTTTTGAAAATGGCAGTAATTAATTCCTATATACGTATTTCGTACTTTAAAACGGAATCTTTTCGGACAATGTTTGATGCAGAGTTTAGCTATTTAGCAAACATTATTTTTGGCTTGATGTTGTTCCGATTTATGTGTGGTTTAATTATCTCTACAAAGGGGTGCGATTTCTGCCGATTTTTTACTTTTTAAAAATATTTTTCTTGAAAACACATAGCATTGCTATTTGGGAGAAGCTCTCTCTGGGTTGTTTTCATTCACCTCTGTTAAAGGATTTGCCATAAGAGCCGAGGGAAGTGACTACTGATATTTATAAATTTTTTGTCAAGATATGGTGCCTGAATCTTGATGATTCAGGTGAGGTCATTTTTGGTATGGTTTAGTTATTAGAAAATTGTTGAAGTTATTGCGATCACGGCCAAGGGAAAATATCCCGGCTAACGTTTTATTTTTTAATAAAGACCATATAACCCTCATTGCTGCATCTAAAGCTATATCAACATTATCAACATATATTTCTGTATACTAAACACATCCTGATGACTTGCGGTTCTCACCTTTTTTGTCCATCTTTTAGACACATTGTACTAATTATCTCCAAACACCCAACTATATATTTTCAGCTCACCTGAGCTTATGCTTGTTGCGGCTTGATCGCACTTTGTCTATTGTCTGTCATTCAGTCAGTCCGTCCTCCTGTCCAGTGTTAATATTTTCTTTGAAAATCATCAAAAACCACTTGGCCCAAAGCTTTGCTATTTGAGAATATTCTCTTTGGGTTGTTGAGTTGGTCTTATTTAAGTTTGTTCGTTGTATCCTAATCTGAGAAAAAAGAGGTAATTTCTGTAGAGGTAATTTTTATTGTTAAAAAATCGTATCAAGAACCGCTTGGTGAAGAGCTTTCTTATTTTGCATATATAATATTGTCATTGGGTCGCTCTTATTCAAATTTGTTCGGGGTATTGTCATCCGAACTGTGGGAGATTTGCTGACGTCTTTTGATGCCTCTTTTTGCCTCTTGTTTTCAATGTTAAGTGTTTTGAGGCCTCTTTATTTAATGTTTAGAGTATTCCGAAGCCTCTTTGTTCTTTATTTATTTATTTTGCGACAGTTGTTTTTCTTAAGCCTTCATATATATTAACGCGTTTCAAGTGCTTTTTTCATTCAAAACTTTTTACGCTTTCTTTGTTTTTTGTTTTTCTTGTTTAGTTTTTATTTATTCCAATAGTCAGGTGAGCGTCTTGAGCCCTCTATGGCTTCTTGTTGACATATTGCGACTAGTCTGTAACAGAGGAGTCTCCCCTAATGCCGTTTAAATGCTTGTTTAGGTTGTTAGAGGCTGTTAGGTGTATCAAAGTTCACCTTTAGATTTACAGACGATCTAATAAATTATGTGCCTATTTTGGAATAAGTGGAAAGAAATGCACAGAAATAAACTATTCCTTTGATTGGCAACCACATTGGGTACCCCCATAAACATTTTGGAATAAGCCAATCCTCTGTTGTTTACAGGACTTATTTTTTTAATGTTCTTCAACTTTTTAATGGCATGCATTTACACGTAGACTTTCCATACTACATTCACACTCTCACTGCCGAAATAGCAAAATTCAGTCACATGAAACCAATCTTGGTACCGCAATTTTGACTACCCGAGACAGTGGTTCACACAAGTTTTTGTGTACAAGGATACTTCATTAGGTATGATTAGTGAATTAGGTATTATCTTTACTTTTCGTTTCATGTGACTTTATGTTGCTATCACGGTAGTGTCTCCTAAAGGCATGTCATAAGAGTGAAAACATAATGTAAAAACACCCGATGAAGTGTTCTTGTATAGGAAATCTTGTGTGAATGATTATCTCAGTCAGTAAAGTGGTAAATCTAAATTTCAGTTTATACATAATAGCTTTAACGGGAACCTGCATCATGAATATACGAAAGTCAATTGTCTCTTAAATGAGATCACGAATAACCATTTGACCAGACCTTATACTATCAGGCAACTAGAGAACACTCGATGCATGCAGACCTCTCCTGAGGTACTGAACACACCCTAGCAATGCATACTACTACTAGTAGTACTCCTGCGGATTATGTGTAGGCACAAGACAGTTTAAACAATCCGTCTTGAACCTCAGAAAAAATTCCTCAATCGAGACAAGTGATCCAGCTCGCAATTAACATGTTATCGTTCTCTGACCCTTTTCCAACCCTCCTACCTTCTTGAATTTTCATGCATTGCATTCTCAATTCCTTTATAATATTATAGATGAAGTTGGTCTCGGATCGACAAAAACTGGCAAAAATTTAACTTCGTTCACTTGTTGGAATTTTTTCCTTGAACATGCTTTTCTCCACTACGTTGCACATGTTGCATGCTACAATATTCTCGCCCTGTGATATAACCACCAGTCGTACGGATAATCAAACCACGTAGTAACGCATGATATGACCGGTACATCTTCCAGGCTGCCCCGGTGGTTTTCAATTCATATCGGACGATGGCCCATTACCCATGGCCATATTTGAATTACTAGAATACATAGTTAATGAGGTAACCACATTATGTCTTTTCCTTTTTGCCAGCTGGCCTGTTCCAAGCTTCCCCCTGTTCTCTATCACTGCTCTGTACATGCATATGTTCAAGATAACCAGGTTGTTCACTGTAAAAAAAACCAGCTAATGGCGGAGGCTATCAAACAGTTATCAAAACAACAAAACGTTTATTTTTTATTCACTTTATCCATGTGTCATTAGCCTCAACCTGTGACATTTCATCAGCTATTTAACAATCTTGAAGTACAGTAGTAAACACCCCAGGAACCAATATTATGCCAAATTCATACATTCAAAAACATATTTTTCATCCCTTTTCGAAGAGCTGCGATCAGCAATGATCATTGATATTCCTCCATGAAGGCTAGTTTTCCTAGTGATGAAATCTGGTTGTCTGTGTATTTTTCTCACTACATTGCTTTAGTTAGTCTTGCTGTGTCATGCAGGTGGTGATTATCACACTAATCCCTTAGTACATCTCGTGTTGACTTAATACAACTCCGGATGGCTTTCTTTTTTGACCGTAACGTAATATAAATCTGAGAAAAATATAATTGAATAAGTAATTCTTTTATGAAAAATTTTTTTCGTCTGTCCAAATTGAACCAGGATCTTTTAACCGTTTAATGATATCGTTCTATACGACAGGTAGGATGCTGGCACCTTTTCAACTAAGATTACTAATAATACAATTGTTCGTATATCAAGTATGCTTTATCGGATACCATCTGACAGAGTTTACTTCATATATGAAAGCTCAGCTCAATCGTAATCTCAGTAATCTCGAAAAGCAGAACGAAAAAAAACAGCAGCAGATGTCTATTGGTTGATATATCTTAGTGTCCTGCACGATATCCATCAATCACCAAATGCATGGCTTGATATTGTTTTATGTCGTTCGGTTCGCTTGCGCATACATGTTTCTTTATCGGTTGCAGGCCATACAAAGAATATGCATTGTTACCAAGCACCCCTGGTTACGAACGAGCCCCGCCCCATTGCTATTTTTGAGCTTTTAGAGTATATTGTTAATGAGGTAGGTGTAGCGGGCAGTATACACCCTGCCATACTTACTGATTATAAACCACGCACCCATGACAATTGTGATTGTGTTTTGTACAGCGTCTGCTATATTGTATTCCTTGCACCTCGTGTGTATTTGTCCTAAATGAACGCATATCTTATACTAACATAGCATGGAGAGCATGTCTGATTTACTAAACATACCGCGGGTGCGACCTGTTGGGTTAGAGTAATCTCTGTCTATTAATTTACAACTCATTTCTGTAGCTCTATATATATTTTTATCTGTTGCAACTAGTCTGGACCATAGTATTTGTTACATCTCTTGAATTTGCAACCATATATTCATCATTTGTTGTGGCTACGGCACTGTTTAGTATACAGAGTTCATTGTGGTTTTAGTGTCATCAACCATTCATAATAGATGAAGCAAATCATACTTTTAGTGGGATAGACTTGTAGCTGAAGATAGATAGCAGTTTTAACCTATTACATTTTACAGTAAATATTTAATTATTAAGAGTTATTTTCCTCCCTCTATGGTATCACTACGTAATTGCCAATACTCATGTACTCGGTCAATGTAGCTTAACTACTTCACAATATAATCAGGAGAGAGCTAGAAATTTAATTATGCTATAAAATGGCTGCAAATTATCGCATTCCATTTTTTTACGCCTAATAATGTTATAATTATAAATGGATGCACATTAAGTTCAGCCACAGTATACGTCATCTATAATATGTCGTGTATGTCGCCGAAAAATTGCAGAGGATGACTTTCATGGCTAGATCGTTAGATAGAAATTCCAGAAGACCTTGGTTTGATCATTAGTCTCTCCACCACCCTCAGTCACTTGCAGTTTGGTTAATGTAAGGGTTTTCTCCCTCTAACACGGCACTGTTTTGGATGCTCTATTCCTAGTCTCTGTTTATGGCGCTACTTCTCTCCTATCGCATCTCGCTGTACATAATGTACGATGTACGTACGCTGTCTGTTGTCGCATACGTACTTACGTACATATTTCAATGAACCGTAATCTACCGGAAC
>WURV02205678.1:0-11360 GCA_011762755.2 Epimenia babai
CATAAATTTGTAAAGTGTCTTTGATAGCCATGTGTTAAAAGGGCACTATAAATCAATAAAATTTCATTTCATTTTCAATATATACATCGGTCGATGAAAGATAACATATGACCTTGTAATCATATCGTGACAGGAAGCATCAGAAGGTTGTAAGTCTTAAAGGTGACACTCCCGTAAAAGTTTAAACTATTGAGGGCTAGTTGATTGAAAAGAGTAAAAGGCAAGGTGCTACTTTATAATTAAATGTTAGATGCACATACAATATTGCCCTGTTATATTGCTAAGATACTTTTATAATATCCCATTCCACGACGAACCTTTCTCAATATTCAAACCTGAAAATCTTGTTCATTCCCTATTGTGTAAGGGGCAGGAAGAAATACTTGGTTTGTGCCGGTTCGAACTCGCAACCTCTCGTATGGAAGGCAGAGCTTCTAACCACTGCACCACTGGAACCAACAATGATTCGTGGTAATATGTTTTGCTGCCTATATTTCACAATTCTGATGATGAATTTGTTGACTTACAAAGAAATACAAATAAAAGGATGTAGTAAAGTAATCTCCCATCGGTACTCAAGTTCAAAATGAATGAAATTGGAATTGAATTGTTAATTGATTCTCAATATTGGTTACAATTACACTCAGACAGAAGGGAAATACACGCCGATTTGTCCCGTCTTGAATTCTTGGTAAAATACATAATAAATTCTATATACCACCGTCAAAGGCATGGTTAAGGTGTACAGTTATATGGACGAATGCATAGGCTCTATAACATAGCATTGGCCACAGGTCCGTGAATGCGACTTTCGCGAGTCGAAGTTCTATCTGTTTCACCAATGTACCCTCCTGAATAAAATGAACAATGAAGATCGTCATGCTTGCATTACCGGGGAACATCTGCATCGAAGTGGATTATTTTCATATTTTATTATTGTATCCCTAATTACCTGATTATTTCCACTGAGACTAGCATCATTACCATTAATGAATAGTACTACGGGGACCTGTTATTTTATTTTATCCCCAGACTCATTCTTTGATGAAAAATGTAATATGATTAACATAGACAAACGAAGAAGGTAGCCGCATTGGTCTGGCGAATGGTCAACCACTTGATAAAGAATGATTATATTCCAAAGTTTGGGGAAATAAAATATTTAGTTAGGCTATAGGGTGTAGCCCCTTTCACTCATTTATCATGATTAACATGGTTATAATATAGACGATACAAATCTTAAACTCATTATTCGAGAATTTTATGCAAGCTAAAAATTGTAAATTTTCGTTCGGTAGTGCGTGTAGAATATATACCGCTATCTCCATTTTTCTAACATTTTGTATACGTATTTTGCTTTATAACAATCAATAGCCATACTAAATAGTGAAAGTAGCAAATACAGAGCGGTTGTGTTATTAGACAGTGTTTCATGCTGGTAGGTTGCCGCTTACATGGCTGTGGTAAAATCAATGATGATTTAGTGTGGCGCGCGCGCTGTTGAGAATGGCTAGGAAACGGTAGGAAAAGAAAACAATACCCGAGCTATTTCACAACATCACGATGAGTCCTGCTTCACTCGGGGGGTCGGGACTGACTCAATCACTTCTGTCAGTCGCCGCGTAGGGGTGGAATAATCATTCATGTCGTAGATGTGCCAGTACGAAGGGCAACACTAACGCCATTATCGTAGCCATAGAAAAATATTCCTGACCAACAGACAGTTCATCTGATAACCACCTTATTCCATTAAAAAAACCAGAAAATGAGTTGTGTTGGAATTTCAATCATGGCTTTTCATTTTGTTTTATCAGGTATTGATTAGCTTGTAATTACCAGTTGATATATGATGAAAAATTTTTTATTATGGTGTTTCCAGAATGCTATATATCCATTACCATTTATTTCCTGACATCCACGAGGGCAGGACTGTTAAAATTGTGACTGCATATTTCTTATAATCGCTACCTTCACTATAATTAATGAAATAAGCTATCTTCCGCTCTGGAATCCCATTTTTCAGTTTCTCCAGATCTCAGTTTCTAGTTTCTTAGTTTTTACGTTTCTCAGTTTTTGCGTTTCTCAGTTTCTCTATTTTTCAATTTTTCTGTTTCTCTCTTTCTCAATTTCTCTTTTTCTCTGTTCCTCAGTTTCCCCGTTTTCTCTGTTTATCTGTATCCCAGTTTCTCAGTTTCTGTCTTTCTCAGTTCTCAGTTTGTCTGTTTCTCAGTTTGTCTGTTTCTCACTTTCTTAGTTTCTCAGTTTTCTGCGTGATTTATAGCGAAGCTTATGTACATTGGTTTAATATTCTCATCCTTAATAATCGCTGATTATGAAAATTTATAAGATATGAAATTGAATATCTTTAATTAAAGTGACATTCGTAGTCTATGCTTATATTGTGATATGATCGGTAATCTGTAATGTGATCATTGATCTGTAATGTGATGATTATTTCTGTAATGTGATGATTACTCTGTAATGTCATCATTATGTTAATTAGGATAGCCAATGTGGTTCCATAAATAGTTGGAGAGAAATGCACAGGAAAAAACCTATAGGGGTATAGGTTTTTTCCTGTGCATTTCTCTCCAACCATGTCATCATTAATCTGCGATCATAGAGGTGTGGGTTGCCATGTTAGCTATGTCGTAAATATGAAAATACAAAGGTAACACCTTGTTGACTAACTATATAAGGAATAACACAAGCTTTTGTATATCAAGTATACTTCATCAGGTGCAATCCTGATATTATATACATATATTTATATACTATTCAGCTGGGGAGCTGAATACGAAAATGATTGATCGCCAAAATTCACATGTTTTGTTTTAGGGGTAATGAGTGATGTTACTGACGAGTGTCTTATTATAGGGGGGGGGGAGGTGGAACATGGACATAGACAAGATTTACTAAGTAAGTTGGGGGGGGGGCTAAGATGAGTAAGATAAGAGCTAGCCTATGAACGCCGTGGTTTACACGTTAGGCACATTAGCCTTATTGATGATGGTGGTGAATACATTTGTGGAAACCAGCCAGTCCGGGTAGACAGTTGACTTATGGCCATTCACACCACTGGTTGTTATTACAGACAGCCTATATAATTATTGTGTCACATTTCCTGCCAAAATCCGATAGGTGACGATCATTTCCAATGCAGTACGAGAGTGGCGTAAGGAGATTCAGAAGTGTCGAAGGAAAGATCTTGCATTTCCACACCGGAAGACCTTTATGGCCAGATGGGTGTTTTTTTTGCCCAAAATCTGTTCGAAGTGGTATAGTGACTGGATTAGGGAGTAATCCGGAGTTTTCTAGCTTTGATTTTGTTTTGGTTTCAAGTTTTGATTCCAACGATCTAATTACTACACCACCTGTTCCCATTCATACGAGCAGCAGAACAAATTCACTGTTCCCTGTAACTGCTTACCATTCTGTGAATGAATCTCAGAAAACGAGTCATAGACGAAGGATAGATACCATATCTTTATGCACTGTACGTACCAAACAATAACATTCTCCCATGGTTCCTTATCAATCCTGTTCTCTCATAGACAATAAACAGCGTTTCTTCTCTTATTCTCGAGGTTTCAGCACGGTATATTATAAAATTAGCCGTGGGGTGATGTCCACATTAGGATGCCATAGGTACATCTGCATCCATTATCACACTGGATGAAAGAAAGCATTCAGTCCACAGCTGCATGTTTCTACGTAAACATAATACTTATATAAATATACATCAAGAGTGTGCCAAGCAATATACTGTAGTTAGCTATATACATTACAACAACTGAACTTTATATCCTCGTAGAAACAACCAATTTCATGTGATTACTTATATCGGATTATGTACCTATTATTCAGCAGGTAAAAGCTACATATATCTTCATACAATAGGAAATGAGCAAGATTTTCGTGCCTGAATATTCAGAAAGATTTGTCGTAGAATGGTTTATTATAAAATATCTTAGGGATGTAACAGGGCAATGTTGTACGTGCGACTGACATTTAATTATAAAGGAGCACCAAAACCTCGCCAAAACCTCGCCTTAACCTCGCCTATCTTAGACAACTATTTTCAAATTTTACTACTAGATTTATAATGATGGCCAGATTTACTTCATGCAAATATACTGTTGATTCTTCTTTCAGTATACCTACGTGGTATTGCGGGGTTTTTTCAGTATACTTACGCGGTAGTGAGGGGTTCTTTCAGTATACTTACGTGGTATTGAGGTGTATACAAATCCATATATTTATATCACTATTATAATATTGTATTGCTGTTTCAGGGGGTTCAACTTGATGACTGCGTTGCGCCACCTGAGGACATTGACAGTATCATACAGCAATTATCTAACCCTAAAGCTCACGTACACAAGTATCAGGACACGTGGGCAGAAAGAAAAAACAAGCTTTACTCAATCTCGCCATCGAACAGCAGAAAATCAATTTTATCCACGAGTAGCGAACGATCCATCTCTCCATCTATCGATTCATTAAAATCCATTTCACCGAACGTTTCGCCATCCTGCTATTCCAAATCTTATTCACCTTCACGCCTTTCCCCATCTCGCGCATCGCCTTCAAAGTCCTCTTCGCCACATGCCCATTCGAATTATCAAAAATCGACATATAGCCAGCGGCACTCTTCGAGTAATTATCTCCAATATCCAAACACAAACTCTAAACTCTCACCGCGAACGAGGGATGTGAGGACGAGTAATATTTTCAAATATCCCACGATGCAGACCTCGCTTAATCAAACATCCGGAGATTCTCTGGATGATCGAGAACAGGAAAAAATGCTCAATCAACGACATCAAAAAGAGTATAAGCGCTCTTTAGCCAAAGATTTACGAAAAAAATGCAACGTTCTGCTCGGAAGAGGCAACTCGAGCGAGACATCGACCAAGTCTGTCGTGAAACAGTCGCGAAAAAGCGTCGATTCTATTGAATTTTCCAAACGTGACTATGTACCGGTGTTAGATTCTTTATCTAGTCATTCAGTGAGCGAATCGAAATCAGTAATAACAACGCAGCGAATAGTTGTCACCAAAGAAGAACCGAGTATTAAAGAAAATAACTCGCCGTCGTCGACGAAAGTCATATTTTCGTTTGATTCGGGCCAGGAGGATTCTGATGACGGTATAGCACCGCAGTTGGTATTTCCCAATCAGAGAGATTCATCCGGGATTAACAAGAGCGATAAATCCCCGAGTGCCCTGAAACGCAGTTGTAGCGTGGGACATTCCAAGAGTTTGGCACCCTATGCTCTGAGACGGCATTGTCCCCGGCAGATCGCTGAGAGACGGTGTAATGCCACGAATAAGGTAGGTTGTTATCGATTATTGTATGTTTGTATGTATTTATAAGCTGATTACCGAAGTAATCGTTGTGATCGGCCATCCTGGGGTCTTATTAGAAGCTAGCCTATTAATGTGGTTAACACGACAATTTGATTAGGATCACTTATGGATCACTTATGAGGGGTGGGGGGAAAACACCTAGTGTAAAAACCCACTGAGCCTGAGCTGACAATTGACCTTTTTTCATTCATGCCACTGGTTCTAAATGTCTACATATGAACTTCATATGTCACACACTCCGCTAAGTCTATGACATAGAGATCACATATAGAGCATCTGAAGCACAGCCAATGTCAGAGGGAAAAAGCCCCCAACAGAACCACACTGCAAGGGCTACCCAAACCCCCATGGGCAATGAGGTTTAAGGCGTTTTCAGCCAGAAAAATGTCACAGTGAGTATACTGGTTAGAGTAGGATTCGAACCTGGGACCCCTGGATTCAAAGTCAAACGCTCTAACCACTTCGCCAGCTGCCCCCTTCACAGTAATAGATAGGCCAACAATTATTCTTGTTGTATATATGTATAATGTATACCTCCGAGCCATTGTCAAATTCCAGGACTTGAAACGGGCTACTATTAGTGTCAAAATGTGGACCAAAATCCTCAGTTTCACACAATATATCTGACTAATGCTGAAAATTACCCTAATCTTGATGGGGGAGGGGGTACCCATATTAACATTACGTTAATACAGTATACCCCGCATAAACACCGCAGAAATCAGCAAATCGATTTATCATCCAACATGCCTGAAGAGATATCTGTATATATTGCTGGCATGATATATGGACTTTATATCAGTTGTTCTCGCAAACGTTGTGAAATACCTAAATGCACAGGAGAAAGCTTGCCCATGTAGCTCAGTACATAGACCACCACACCGGTTATCTGATGGTTATGGGTTCGTGTCCCATCAAAGGTATAGGCGTTTTCTGCTAATTTCTTTCCAAAATCACCCCGTAGGACAAACGGCTATACCTACGTAATTCAGGTGTTAGACCACTAGTCACCGAGACTAAATAATGAAATTGAATTAACCGAATGAAATACCGCGGTGTACTACTTGTATAAATAATAATGTTAACCGTTCATTCTGTTTTCATGAAAATTCCGTGTACTTTTTACACTTCGTACTGTATACTGAACTTTATCGGGTGTTACAAGCAATTCTATTATCGATTTGTATCCGTGCCATTTAAACTTACACATGCGATGAAATGTCAATATTCACCGACTCTATCGCTCTTTTGACGCCTTGAAGCTAGCGCTATTTATAGCGATAATTGATCGCCACTTCGTGTTATGGCAATTATTTCGCAAAATTAGAAGTACAAATCGCGATAGTGCCATTGAGGTGTGACGCGCGGCATTTTCTGGCCTATTCCTGCCACGTTCAACGTAGCTATTTACTTACGGTTCCAACTCGTTCATTTTAACACTTCGCGTTTGCTACACTTGTTTACGACAGTAAGTTAAATTATATAATTACCGTAGACAAGTCATGTAACGACAAAATGAATAGTTATCAATAATTCACGTGATAGTAGTTTGTCATCTTTGCTAGCCAGATCAAAGGTTGGACAATTCGTACGTTTTACGTTTTTCTCATTTCAGGCGAGTTTTAAGGCGTTTAGAAACGAAATATAAAATCACATTAATTCGTGAACATCTGGAAAAAACTTAAAAGTTGTTCAGGAATTTCAGGAATGCTTATTATGAAATGGGAAATGTTAAAACTCGCAAATATTATATTTCAAACTACTACGATGCATGTGGACCGGTTCAAATGTGCGTACCCACATTCCGAAACATCGAATTGTGCTCGGTAATTATTGCGAACGATATTTACTTACGAAATATTTTCTGAAAATTATTATCCGGCCATTATTACATAGCGCTAAAACATCTCCGAACTAGTATTTACTTAGGAATTTAGTAAATATTATTTATTCATGTATCGCGATTACATTTAATTGTTTGGTCAACTAAACAATCAACATTTATGAACGTTTCCCCTCATATCCGTGTCTGCTGCAGAGGGTATGTTATCATGTAATACATTTTTATGGCCTAGCAGTTCCCTTAGACTGGCACCCTCATCTCTTCAGTATATACAAGACATACAAGAATAGGAATATTTTAGGCGGGGTCATTTTTACTTCTAGGGATCATCGGATGATCGACAGATATTGACAGGGTGTTAGTGGTAGGATCTGTGTGTATTAAAGTCTTTCATCTATCATTATTTTAGTTGAAAATTACTATTAATGTTTTAATAAAAGCTCTGTATTTGAATGGAATCGTCCTTGATTTTTAGCAACCCTTGGCAAATGCTAAAATTTTACACCATCTTATGATTATCTAACGATATAGGTAAAATGTTATTAGCTACAGTAATAAATAACACAGTATGGTTTTCTGCATGATAGACTTACAGGTTTTGGGAGCATACACATTGTGTCTGTTCTGGCATACGCACCCTGATAATTGTCAGCAATTTTAGCGAGAACACAGTGTTAGATCCTTCAAGCCAAGTTGGACTTAGACGAGAGTGGGCAACCGGATGGAACAATCAACCACCCAGAAAAATAGCCACAGTCTTGGCCAATTTTTGACAGCTGGCTAACATCCTAAAACTACAAGTTATCTCAAAACAAATCTAGGAATATGTAAATTTGTCCTGAAGTCTTGTACAGGTGCTAGACTTGGGCCTTGTCAAAGGATTTGATTGAACGATTGTAAGTGGCTGATGGCAAAATACGCCAATGGATCAGTAACGAGAGTGGAATTGTGAGAAGGCTTCATCTTCTGAGTAAGTGCTGATAAACAGACATCTTAGATGATTCAGCCATGTACACCTTTGCCAGCTAGACCACCGATTGGTAGCTGTTTCCTCGGAAGCAGAGTCCGCACTAAGAACAAAAGGATGCTCACAGTCCATTAGGAAAGAGTCAATTGATAGCGACCTTGAGGCAAAGGCCTGCCAGGAAGATGCGCAAAACTGTTCAAATTGGCAACAGAGTGAGACATGTATTGAGAACACGGACATTAAAAGACAAAAGATGCTCTGAAATCATAAAATCTTGTTCGGATTGAAATAGCATAATCCCAGAACCATCAGGATATTAATGCGTAATAACTAAAGCATCGCCAAAACATCTTCTGAGGATGCTTATGCATCAGCCAATTTTTGTTTCAATTAATTTGCACGAGGTGTACGTATGTATATATAAGTCGAATGCTGGTTCGGTTCTTGGGCCATTGTTGGCCCCATACAGACTGGCCTAAATAATAACCATGTCAAGTAAACGTCAAACGTGTAGGTTAAAGATAGCATTATGTTTGTCCATATTTTTAAGGTAAAGCTGGTGAGTCAGAATAGCTGAGTCATTTTTGAGTCACTTTGAAATGGTCGGCGAATTTTGGTCCTTCGGAATAATTGTTGTGGGGTCCGAAGGACTGTAGTGGTTCCTACAATTAATGTGTAAAATCGCCCCTGCTTCCTTGGGTAAAGGAGGTTAGGGGTTCCAGAAATATACCAGCAGTCAAATGGAGAAGACCAGACAAAAATGTGGAGGGAAAGTTGGGACAGCTGGGATGGACTGATTATTTTGTAGCTACTTTTCTGTTTGATTCTGCTAATATCACTTGGACACATGTTTAATTGTCCTTCTCATATAGACATATACTCCGTCAACATGCTTATATTGTTTGAAGTTGTAATACTGAGGCTGATATTATGTCTATTTTAAATATTTTATCATCGAAATGTTGATACGTGCCATTGGAAGTTCAATACAATGACTTAATAATTATTTATAGTTTTACAGCATAATTTTATATCTGACACTGTGCCACTATCTGATCTGTGCCATCATATTTTCAGTTATATTTTCTTTATCTGTGATATTACTGTATATGTCTCATTTATTTTTCACCCATTTATGACTCAGTTCGATTTTGAACTGTATTTCTTGTATTGTTCAATTGAATGTGAAGAGCAGAACATCAGAAACAACGTGCTGTTGCACAGGCAGCCAGTTTAGGGACCTTAAAATGGGTTTGGTGTGTTCTCTCCTATCTGTTCTAGAAAGGACCTCAGGACAGCAGTTTGGTAATTTTCGTAGCTAATCTGAAATTTTAGCAAAGTAATATAAAGGCGATAACAATTGTCCAGTTTACTAGTTATGAAAGCGTGGATAAGCATTTCACATGAAGAATAATCCAGATATTTAGAGATTAAATATAGGAGAGCTGGATGCTTTTAGAAATTCGTTATTGAAAACCAAATTGGTGATCAAGAATGATGCCCAAATTTCTAGCCGAGGTAGAAGGGTTGATTTGAACGTCTTTAAGAGTTATAGAGATATTTGGTGTGGTATGCTTGCCAAATGTATGAGCATTTATTCAGTTTTTGTGGGGTTAATATTTAGTTTTTTATTGTCAATTAATCTTAGATTTGGTCAAGGCAAGCTGAAATCCGGTGGAGGATATGTTGGAGCTCTACAGGATTTTGGTATCGACTGGAATCCACAGTTGGGTATCATCAGCTTAGAACATTTAGTGCAGACCATACCTCTCTATGATGTCACCCAGGGGAGTGGTGTAAGCCGTAAATAGTAGTGGTCTTTTAACACTGCCCCGCAGGACACCACATGGCAATTGAAATGATTTATTGCTATTTTCGAAAGCATTTACACGAAAAGATCTCTGAGAAATATAATCGTTAATCCATTCAAGGGCCATTATGACAATTCCAAGCCATTTCAGAATTCTGTGATCGATAAGGTCGAATGCTGCACTGAGATCTATAAGTATTAAAATGAGAGATTTAGCATGATCTAAAGACTGCCGAACACTATTGGACATGTAGGGTAATGAGGTTTCAACACTGAAGTACTTTCTATATGCTGATTGCTATGGGGAGAGAATTTTATTTTCAGTCAGGTATTTCGTTAATTGGGGGCTGGAAGCTCGTTCGAGAATTTTTGAAAAATAGACTCAAGTCCCAAATTGGAAGGTAGATTTTTGAAGCATCACGTAACATTACGAAATCCTGAATCAGTCCTTGGTCTAGCCTTGATACAAACTGAGGTGTATTTTAATCCAGTAATCATTATATAAATACCTCTTACTATATTGCTTCAGTGTATGTATTCTGTAAATTCATATAATTCAAAACTTATTTCAAATGATAAATCCAATGTTTGTATATGGTAATAAAAAAAATTCTTTTTCTCGGATCACTTCGCCTACGGCTGTCCTGAAAACATTCACTCAACTATTTTATCAGCATCTTTGTATCCTATGGCTATATTCAAAGGTGAGACCTTCTGTTTTGAATTTAAGTAATTTAATTCTCTGTTTACTTACCTCTTGGTCACGAAACTTGCTTAAAAGTCTAAAGAAATTCTGACTCAAACGCTGTGACTTATTTACCACCCATACATAAAAACCTCACAAATTTCCCAAAAGTATTTATTTGGAGATTTGTCTTAATGCGGGTGATATATCAATATTAATTTATCTAATAGCAATCTTAAGTGTACAGATTTACCATCGACACAATCTAGTATGGGTGTAGTGATACTTGTTATTGATCCCTAAAAATGTATTAGGTTAATTGAAAGTAATTCCACAGAGTATTGCTCAGCAACCTGCAACGTGTTAGTTTAGGAAATATTTTTGGAATGCAAAAATATACTCTCTATCATTACTAAGTACACATTTAACAAAGCTGGTATTTTTTATAAACAAACTTCATCAGTTTCTGTTACCAAACAAACTGACATCATCAGTTTCTGTTACCAAACAAACTGACATCATCAGTTTCTGTTACCAAACAACTTGACATCATCAGTTTCTGTTACCAAACAAACTGACATCATCAGTTTCTGTTACCAAACAACTTGACATCATCAGTTTCTGTTACCAAACAAACTGACATCATCAGTTTCTGTTACCAAACAACTTGACATCATCAGTTT
>WURV02205700.1:0-11359 GCA_011762755.2 Epimenia babai
CCAAGTAACTTGCTTCACTAGGGCGCCCTAGATCATACCTCTCCGCTCAGTGCAAGTTCTGTATGATCATGAGGGCAATCACCAAGGATCGGGCTGTGCGCTGAACAAAACCCAAGCTATCTGGTCGACCCTCGGTGAGTGTGTGGAGCGGTACGCCGGTGCCTTGGTGGATCCCCAGCGCATCATACGTGACTCGTACAATGCGCTTGAGGAAGCCGCCGTGGATCCCCGAGGGTTCATCTTGTTCTCCGATGATCAGTACGAATCCAAAGGATTTCCGTTTCATCGGTTTGACCCGACGATTCCCATGGATTGGATCGACGGCGTGGTGGCGAGAACTGGTGAGCCCGCCTTACTCCCGGCGCAAAATGTCTATTTGAACTATCGAGTTCAGTACCATCAGGAGATCCTCGACAAGGGGTATTCTACGGGTCTTGCTGCGGGGGCAACTCTTGTGGATGCCCAGTGTGGCGCGCTCCGAGAAGTCATCGAACGGGACTGCTTTTCTTGCTACTGGCTGTCGGGGTTTACCCCGCCCATCATTGAACGAGAAACGCTTCCCGACACCCTCTCGCCGGAACTTCGCTCGCTGATGAGCCTCAGCACGGTGCAATACAACATCCGGGACATTAGTACCGAGCTTGGGATCCCCTGCGTCCTGTCTCTGGTCCGTGCGGGTGATTCATACGGTGTCTCCTTGGGGAGCAGTTGTCACAACAATTCGGCGCTTGCGCTGGAGAAGGCACTCGTCGAATCCTTTCACACCTTCAACTGGTCTCTTGATTTCCGCCGCAACGGTGTGGACGTGGAACACAAAGAAGATCTGCAGGACTTCGCCCAACACGTCCAATATTACCTCCGATCGGAACGTTTCGGGGAACTCAAGTCGCTTTTCGCCGAAGCTCCCAGCAGTCCACTCAGCTTCGAGGTTCCTCTCGAACTCAAGGAGCGGAAGGCGCAGATGGATCTCGACAAAATGGTCGATACCCTCGCGAAGCAGGGTCACGAAACCTATCTGGTGGACCTGACGTCGCCTGACGTCAAGGAACTCGGTTTTCGAGTCGTCCGCGCCGTGGTGCCTGGCCTCCAACCTCTCTCGGCCGGTCATCGCATGCAGCACCTCGACCGCCGCAGACTCGAAGCTTTTGCCCAAGGTCTGGGACGCGAGCTTCCCCAGCAACTCAACACCAACCCTCATCCTTTCCCTTGATCAACCTTCAGGAGTCAAATCATGGCCAAGCTGCTGGATAATGCGATTGACCAATACATGACCTCAGCCGGCGTCGAGGTGCCGGAGCTCGATGACGTGTATAGCTTTCACGAAGGAACCAAATCGACGCCCACCAACTCGTTCGCGCGTAACCTTCGAGTCGATGAATATTTGCGCGGACGCCGTGGAATGCTGGAGGCCAGTCGAAATCGACGTGTCTTTCCGGGAGAGGAGTCTCTGCCTCTACCGCCACCGCGTCACGTCACAACTCCATTCAACGAAGTACTACGCCGCCGAACTTCGGTGCGAACATTCCAGCCTGAGCCACTGGCACTGAAAGATGTTTCCACGGTCCTCAGTGGGCTGAGTGTCAACCGTGAAGGTACTGTGCCGGACCATCCGGATATCCCCTTTCGGTTTCGTCCCTATCCTTCGGCCGGTGGTCTGTTTCCGATCGAGACCTATCTTATCGCACTCAACGTCGCGGGCCTTGAACGGGCTAGCTACCACTATTGCCCAGAGACGCATCGGCTGACCAAGCGGAGAGTTCTTCCCAGCAAGGAGGAGCTGGAGACGATCATTTGCGACCGCGGGGAATTCCTCGCCCATGTACCGTTGCTCTTTGTCTTGACTGCGGTATTTGAGCGCTCGCTCGTGAAGTACGATCGACTCGGTTATCGATTTGCCGTGATGGAAGCTGGCATCGTGGGGCAGCAGCTGTCTCTCGGCGCGTCCGCCGCGGATCTTGCTTCGCTCCACTGGGGTGGTTCGTATGACGATCCGACGAACAAGCTCTTGGGCATTGATGGAGTCGACGAAACGATGCTGCACTCGATTTGGTGCGGTAAACCGAAGAACGTCTGCGAGTGAGTGACCTTGCCTGATCTCTCCGCAGATTTAGCCTCCTTGCGGATCGACCGCGGCTCTTCGTCGCCCAGTCCTCAACGCCCCCACCGTTGGGTCGGGTTGATCCTCTTACTCGGGGTGCTGGGGGCGCTCGGTTGGCGAGGCGCGGGTTGGCTGGGCAGCGCTTCGTACCGAACGGTGGTGGATATCGGAGTGGTCGCACCGAATGCGCCCAGCTCCGCTGGCTCGCGCCTGGAGGCGAGTGGCTATGTTGCCGCCGAAAGAGTGTCTCGTGCAACACCCCTCGTCTCCGGCCGAGTCCTCCACGTCCATGTGAAACAGGGGGAGCAAGTGGATGAGGATGCTCCGATCTTGACCTTGGATCCGAGTGACATTGAGGCACAAATCCTGGCTGCCAAGAGTCGTGTCCGTGCCGCCGAGGCTCAAGCCGCTACCGCCGAAGCTGAAGTCGCAAGTGCTCAGGCGCTCGCTGCTGAAACAGAGCAGCAAGCGTCGCGCGCTTGGAAACTGGCTGATGCTCGGGTGGGAACGCGAGCCTCCGCTGAAGACCTTGACGCCAGGGTGCAGAGTGTTGCCAAGAGCGTGTTGGTCGCCGAGGCCTCCGTTCGCGCAATGCGCGCCAACGTAGAGGCCAGAATGGCGGACGTGCGGGTACTCGAAGCGGCTCAAGAAAAGCTGGTCCTGCGGTCTCCCCTCAGGGGAACAGTGATGAACAAACCTCCAACTGTGGGTGATCGAATCGATCCGCACGGGGGAGATCCGTTCGGCATCGAGGTAGCCGACTTAGAGAGTCTAACGGTGGACGCGGACATCCCTGAACGCCGGATCTCCTTGGTGGAAGTCGGCGGCCCGGCAAAGATCAATCTCGATGCGTTCCCCGGTGAAGTTTTCGAAGCGACCGTCGACCAAGTGACCCCTCACGTTGACCGCGGCAAAGCAACGGTGTTGGTGAAAGTGAAATTCAAGACCCCGCGTCCGGGTGTTCTCCCGCAGATGAGTGCGCGGGTCACCTTCTTGAGACAGAGGTCCGGTGAACCGAGCTCTGACGGTTCCGTAGTTCCCAAGAGCGCTATCGTGAAGAGAGGCGGACAAGCCGTCGTTTTCGTCGTAGAGGGCGAACGCGCTCGCATGGTTCCGGTCACCCCTGGGCCCAAGCTGAAACAAGGGGTCCAGATCAGCGATGGACCGGCCAACGGCACTCTTCTTGTGCTCAACCCCAGTCCGACGATGAAGGACGGCGAGAGAATTCAAAGGCGCTCAAAATCATGACCAATCCTCACGACACACATGCACTAGAGAGCTTCGTCAGACTCGAGCGAGTGGGGAAGACGTATGAGGGCGCAGGCGAGCCCGTTCACGCTCTCTCTGAGCTTTCAGTCTGCCTTCCGGAAGGGTCCTTCACGGCGCTCATGGGACCCTCTGGTTCGGGTAAGACGACGTTGCTCAACCTCATCGCGGGACTCGACCGAGTCACCCAAGGGGAAATCGAGGTAGCTGGCTCCGACATGGTTAAGCTGCCCGATTCTCGACGGGCGCGCTGGCGCTCCGAAAACGTTGGCTTCATTTTCCAGAGCTTCCATTTGATCCCTGTTCTCAGCGCGGTGGAGAACGTTGAACTCCCTCTCAACCTCACCCCGATCAGGAAGCGAGAAAAACGAGAGCGCGCGTTGACTGCTCTTCGTGTGGTGGGGCTTTCTGACCGCGCTCACCATCGCCCGAGCCAACTCTCAGGAGGGCAGGAGCAACGCGTAGCTATCGCTCGGGCCATAGTGACAGATCCAAGAATTATTATCGCAGATGAGCCGACCGGCGATCTCGATCGCCAAAGCGCTGACGCTGTGCTCGACCTCCTAGAGCGTCTCAATCAGGAGTTTGGCAAGACCATCATCATGGTTACCCATGATCCTATTGCCGCCGATCGAGCGCGCACCACACTCTCTCTGAACAAGGGGGCTCTCATTCAATGAGCTTGGGCCGGCTAGCTCTCCGAAACCTGCAAAGAAACAGGCTTCGTACAGTCCTTACAGTGGCCACCGTAGCGACCACAGTGGTCATTTTCGTTCTCATGCGAACAGTGGTGTCGACCTGGGCGGAGGTGGAGGGGGAAAGCAACTCGGGACGCATCGCGACGCGACACAAAGTGAGCTTCGTGATGACGATCCCTAGTCGCTACGCGGACAGCATTCGAGAACTCCCCGGCGTCAGAGCGGTCACCAATGCCTCGTGGTTCGGCGGAAAAGACCCGGCGCATCCCCGCGAGTTCTTCGCGACCGTCGCAATCTCCCCTGCAGACTTCCTCGAGGTCTACGATGATGTGGAGTTGCCCCTCGAACAGAAGGAGCAATTTTTAGAGGATCGACAGGCTTGCCTCATCGGGAGAAATCTAGCTCGCCGCCTCAACTGGTCAATCGGCGACACCATTCGCTTAAAGGGCACGATCTACCCTGGAACTTGGGAATTTCGCGTGGCCGGAATCTATGACGCAGACCGGAAGAGCACCGACCTCTCGACGCTTTGGTTCCACTACGACTATCTCAATGAATCGTTGCCGGAAGGCTACAAGGATCAAGTGGGATGGACGGTCGCGCGACTCGAACCGAACGTCCAGCCGGCTACAATGGCCCGAGCCATTGATGCCCATTTTTCGAGCAGTGATGTCCAAACAAGCACCATGAGCGAGCGTGCCCTCAACGCTTCCTTCTTGGGGATGTTGAGCGCGGTACTCGGTGCTTTGGACCTGTTCAGCGCCATCATTTTGGTCATCTGCACCCTCGTAATCGGGAACACAATGGCGATGGGCACCAGAGAACGAACTGGTGAGTATGCAGTACTTCGAGCGACGGGGTTCACGTCGCGACACATCACTCTTCTCATCGTCGGCGAAGCGGCCCTCCTTGCGATTCTCGGAACATCTCTGGGTCTGCTCGTCGCATTTCCTTTTGTGGAGGGTGTCACAGCACGATTCCTCGCTGACACGATGGGAAGTCTCTTCCCCGCTCTTGAGATTACCTGGCAGACGACCATCACAGCACTTCTTGCGGCGCTGCTCCTCGCTGGTCTTGCCACGATAACACCCGTGACACGCATTCAAAAAATGAACGTCACTGCGGCCCTCCGACACTGACACGGACCCAATGATGACCGTCCCCTTTCACTACATCGGCCGCAATTTGCTGGTCCGCAAGTCGAGGACTCTCACCGCATGCATCGGAATCGCACTCGTTGTCTTCATCCTGGCGTCGTCCTTGATGCTCGCCAACGGCCTCGAGCACACGCTCGTCAGCTCGGGGCGAGCTGATTCTGCGATCGTCTTGCGCAAGGGCTCGGAGACGGAGCTGGCCAGCAGCTTTCCCCAACGCAACCTCGGCCTGATCGAAGTCGCCCCAGGAGTTTCGCTCGACGGGGAAAGCTCTCCCCTGGTCACGGGCGACGCTGTTGTCGTCATGACCCTTGAGAAGCAAGAGACAGCGGGGGAAGTCGCTCATGTCCAGGTGCGCGGAGTGAGCGCGAACACCCGAAGCCTCCGAACGGACGTCAAGATAGTCGACGGACGAATGTTGGCCGCGGGAACCAGCGAAGCGATTGTCGGAGCCGGCGTCGTGGATCGTTTTGAGGGTCTCCGACTGAACGGGACCATCGAAGTTGGTCGCAATCACCCGGTAAAAGTGGTCGGCGTGTTCGAAGCGAGCGGTTCAGCATTCGAGAGCGAGATCTGGACCGATATCGAAACAGTGCGCGGTGCATTCGGACGAGAAGCGCTCTACTCATCGGCGACGATCAAGCTCCAGTCCCAGGAGTCTTTCACCCAGTTCAAAGCTGCTGTTGAAAAAGACAAGCGCATGGGCCTGGAGGCACTCCGGGAGCGTGACTACTACGAAAAACAATCTCAAGGGACATCACTCTTTCTCTTGTCGCTGGGGGGCACGATCGCGTTTCTGTTTTCTATCGCTGCGATGATGGGAGCAACCATCACGATGCAAGGCTCCGTGGCTGAACGCACTCGCGAGATCGGCACCCTTCTCGCTCTCGGTTTCTCCCGAGCTTCGGTGCTTCTTGCGTTCGTTCTCGAATCCATCCTCTTGGCGTCGGTCGGCGGAGCGCTGGGAACCGCGGCGGCACTGGGCTTGTCGTTCCACGAGTTCCACCTCCTGAATTTTCAGACGTGGCAAGAGATTCACTTCTCTTTCGAACCCTCGCTTTCCATCGTCGTCGGGTCATTTCTCGCAGCAGGATTCATGGGGCTTGTGGGTGGGGCGGCTCCCGCATTACGCGCGGCGCGAGTCTCGCCGATGAAGGCAATGCGGGCATGAACGCGGCGTTTGAAACCGCTACTCTGTGTCAGCGAGACGCGATCACCAACAATCGGCTGGTCGACGAACCCTATGACCTGGCCGCAGCGTTGGAGCGAGTTGTCGTGCATCGCTGCCGCGGAAGAGAGCACCAGGCCAAGCAACTCTTCGAGCGGCTTAGCCCGCTCCTCGCACCATCCGAAGGACTCGCTCTCCTTCATCAACTTGTGAGCGGCTCGGCTCACCTCAGCTGGGTCGGCGGCTGCTACATGGACGACCTCCTTGATGCCCCCAGCTGCGAAGAGCTAGCCCTCGGGTGCTTAGTGGGCGAAATCGCTCACCATCTGGCCTCTACACTTCACCTCTCCGCGGCCACCGTCATCCTTCGCTTGCATACGGTCGCCGGGCATCCGTACTGCGTTCGGTTGGTCAATGGCTTCGGCCTTGTCTGCGCGGGGCGCGACGAACTACTCAGCTCCGGCGCTAGAGCCCTTCTGGCTCACGAAATTACCCATGCGACTCTCAGCTCAGGACATGTCTTCTTTGACGAGGGATTGGCTACGTATTTCGAACGCCAAGTTGCTCCTGCTTCTGGGAACCCCACAGGAGCCCCATCTCTACGAGCCCTTGTACACCGTGACTGTGCTCGCGTCATCAACGCTGCCCGGTCGGAACAACAGATTCAGTCCATCTACGAGCGAGGCGCCACTTTGATTGACTGGATCCTTCGAGAACACGGTGCACGCGCGTTGGTCGAGTTCATGAAGGCATTGCCCGTCATGATGGCCTGTGGCCGCGTCACAGAACAATTCGAACAAGAGTTTCGCGTCAACATTGGACGCTTGGAGAAGGAGCTCCACCCATGACAGAGAACAGCAACTTAGACACCTGGAACGAGCGAAGTGCTTGGGCTTACTTCTCGGGCAACCAGAAGGCTGCGCTTGAAATGAGACCAACGCTCGGCGAGCTGCTAGCGTCTCATCCGGATGATCCTCGAGCCATAGAAGCACTCTTGCGCTGTCATCTTTATCAAGCGGTTTGCACAGCCGACGCGAAACCCGACGAACTAGCAGAAGCCCAGGCGCTACTGGAACAGTATGAGCGGCTGTGCCCCGAGAGCGCCACAACCGCTGCCTTCCGGATCACATCAGCGGCGGGGGAACTGCGTCTCGCCGAGACGTACCTTCAGAAGCGCCAGTGGTACGACCTTGCTCTGGGCTTGCTCAATGAAGCGCTGGCCAACCACCCGGACAACATCGAAATCTTGGTGGTGGCAGCACAGCTCTACCTCCATCTCCCCGAGCAGTACGGCGGTGGAATCAGTGTTGCACGTCCGTTTATCGAAAAGGCGTCCCAAGACGACAAATACGGTTCAGCGTTGCGAGAGCTCATCGCCGAAAGATACACAGATGGCCAGTAGCAGCACTCCCGGCTCAGCTCCGGTGCTCTCGGTTCGCGAACTAGGCCTTCGGACTGAAGACGGGAACTTCTCACTCAACGTCGAAAGCGTTTTGGTTGATCAGGGCGACACGGTTGCGGTTCTGGGCGCCAATGGCTCGGGAAAGACAACCTTCCTGGAAGCTATTCTCGGACTGCGTGGACTCGAGAGTGGTGGGGCTTCGTTTTGGGGTGAGAGCTGCGATTTGTTCTTTCGAGGGAGAAAAAGCCAACGCATCGGAGTCCAACTTCAGAAGTCAACCTACTCGGAAGGGTACACAGTCTCTGAAGTTGTCATGCTTCATCGAGCCATCTACGGAAAGGACAGCAGTGAGCTGCAGCAGCTGTTGAAGTTGAAGGAGATCGCACCAGTCAAGTACGGCTCCCTGTCGCGAGGGCAGAAGCAACGTGTTGACCTGTATGTCTGTTTCGCCCACGAGCCCGAACTCGCCGTCCTCGACGAGCCGGCGACTGGGCTGGATGTGTCGCTCGCCGCCATCTTCATGGATTACCTCGCCGCGCGCGTAAGGAAAAAAGACCTAACCCTTCTCATGGCGTCCCACACCAGTCGTGAGGTGGACCTGGCGTCGCACATTCTTTGGCTTGAGAACGGGCAACTTGCTTTCTTTGGTTCGAAGCAAGCCCTGATTTCGGAACGACTGGGCCAAGCCCGAATCACCCTCGAACCGATGACAGAGTGCTTGGCCGCATGCTCCGACTGGGCGAGCACTCAAGCCGAGGTCACCCATACCCACGTCGATCCGGCAGGGAAGCTGGTTGTCTACGGCACGTCTCAGATTCGTGTGCTCCTCGAACCTCTCGTCGAACGTTCGGGGTCCGACGCCTTCAGCTTTCACTCGATCACCACAGACGACCTACTTGCCTTGGTCGCTACGGAGCGCGGGTCATGATCACTAGAATTCTTGCCATCGCGAGAGTGGAAACCGCTTCGTTCTTGCGGAGCAAGCTCGCCCTTTTCTGGACGTTCGCCTACCCCGCGCTTCTGCTCCTCGTGTTGAATGCGATTTTCGGTGGCGAAGCCAATCAAGGGGTGAGGATCCAACGGCTCGAGGTGATCAACCTTGCACAGAATGAACACAGCCGTCAGTTTGTCGAGCACCTCGGCGAGGAGCTCTCGGCACATGGCGTCGAGCCGGAAGTGTTGGAACAATCTGAGGATGGTTCAAA
Source organism: Epimenia babai (assembly GCA_011762755.2). Lineage (NCBI taxonomy): Eukaryota > Metazoa > Mollusca > Solenogastres > Cavibelonia > Epimeniidae > Epimenia > Epimenia babai. The sequence continues at coordinate 8,992 of WURV02205700.1, forward strand.
CGCCGTGGAACTGACGATTCCGAGTGGTTGGAAGCCTCAGTCCGAGTCCTCACTCAGCATCCTGGTGCCTCGTTCCCATGAGGCTCAGGGAACGGTTTCGGCGATCTTTGCCACTCTCGAATCGTTTGAACGCAGTCTGAACGGGACCCCCCGGCTCTTTGAAACCGAAGTTACCCTCAAGAAGGGGAACACAAGCGCTAGCTACGCTGGGTTCTTGATCTGCGGCATGGCCGCGCTCACCCTCATTTCCACGACGCTGTTCGGCTTCAGTCAGATCTTGATCGAACAACGAGCCCACGGGGGGTTCAAAATGTTGCAAGTGATGCCGCTGCACCGCGGAGAGTTCCTGGTCGGATTCATCCTCTCGCGAGTAGCGATTCTCACGGCGTATTGTTTGCTCTTCATCGTTGGAGCGAACTTCGCGTTGGGAGCGGGGTTGGAACTGAACCTATCGAGCCTAGGGCTAGCGACACTCTACCTGCTGCTTGGAATCACAGCATTCCTCTCCTGTGGGCTATTTATCGCAGCCATCGTCCAACGCTCCGCTACAGGGGTCGCCGTCACGAACGTGCTCAACTTACTCATCATGATGTCGTCCGACTTGTTCATTCCGGTGCGGATCATGCCTCCTTACGTGCAGTCCCTCGTCGAATGGTCGCCGGTCTACCTGTTCGTCAATGGCCTCCGGGCACTCTTCCAAGATGTTCCCGAAGTCGCAGCCATGCCTCTGACAGCCTCCATCGTGCTCACAGGGATGATGTTGCTGTCTCTGGTCATCGCGTCGCGAACATTTCGCTGGCGGGCTTCCTAATTCTGACTTGGGTGCTCCGTCCGCGTGCTCATCACCGTAGTGCGACTGCAGAACCTCCAACTCCAAGTCCGTGAATGCTCGGCGAGCAGATGGTGACTTGGGTGTTCGAGCCAGGCTACGTGCAAGCAACATGCGCCAAGCGATGGGCATGAAAAGCGAGCTCGCGACGGAAAGAGTGTCAAAGGACTCAACTTGTCTTCGTTCGAATTGACAGCCAGTTTTTAGTGCTTTGCAAACTCCTCGATGACCCATCTGGCTCTAGTAGATGTCGACGATCTTCGATAGGGCTTCTTTCGAGGAGATGTCCTCGGTTGTCCAAAGGAGCCACTCGATGGCTTCCTCTCCTTTAGGTGGGTTCGGTTCCCAAACTCGGACCACATTCATTTCTAGAGGTTCTGTGCGACCATCGGCGCAGGCAACTGGTGCCGACATCTTGATGCGTCTGGCAGCGATCGCCAGACGAGCCATTCGCCCATCTCGGGCTGGCAGTGATTCAGAGCGACGACCCTCTTGTTTTCCACGACCTGCTATCTGGACCTTCCTTCTCAGCTGTGGCTCCACGCGACGGATCCCTTCCAACCATCGCAATCCCTCATTTTTCGAGTCTTGTCTTTGTGCCGGTCGCGAGCGGCTTTTCTTAGTCTTGTCGCGTGTGAATGACTGCACCGCTCCGACACCGAATGGCACCGGCGTGCTTTCTGCCGACGTAAGCAATGACGCGTGAAAAAGGAAACCGCGCGTCGATGTGTTGGTGAACCCCAAACCACTGCGTTTCCCAGTGAAATTAAACTGGGTCGTATCGTGAATCGCTATTACCTCTTGGGCAGTCTCGGTTCGAACGCACATCGCCTCCAGGTGAGACGAGAGAACATTCTCGCTGTCGACAGCTTCATTAGAACGGGCTAGCGAACGGGTCATGAGGGCGGTGAACGATATCCGCGAGTCGGCAACTCGCGTCCGCGCAATTGCTCCGCTCTGCCACCGAAGAGCGAAAGGGTCCGTCACAACAAGCCGTGGTGAACGTGTTCGAGGGCGCGCTTCACAGCGCACCGACTCGCAACGGTTTCAAGACGAAGCGCAACTAACTTTTGAACGGCTACAGCCAATGCTGAAGTGATGGTCTGAAGAACGGGCTAAGAGACAGGCCCGGACGCCGCTCGCGCGGCGCCCACCCAGCCACGAGACACGCGATCACTCGACGGTCAGTCGGACTGGGTGGGCGCTACGCTCGGGACGCCGGGCCTGAACGGGTTGGAGTGAACCGGTAAACGGGCCAACGGATCCAACGCGTCGAAACTGTTTGAAAAGGCGAGTCGGTGCCAACATCTAGCCGAAATTCAGCCGCAGCTCATGCGAGTGCGGCTGAATGAGGGCACGTAGGCTTCCCACACCCACGCGCCGACTTTCGCGCTCCGCCAACATGAACGATAGGAAGCTCGCTAATGAGCAACGGAGTTGAGCCTCTCCCTGAGGAGAAGCAACGTATCACCTCGCCGCTCCCTAAAGATTGATCACATCGTCAGAGACGCCCCCCATTTTCGAGTGCAATACCTTCGG
>WURV02205722.1:0-16387 GCA_011762755.2 Epimenia babai
AGTCAATAGGGAGTCTTCCTTTATGGCTCAGTCAATAAGGAGTCTTCCTTTATAGCTCAGTCAATAGAGAGTCTTCCTTTATGGCTCAGTCAATAGGGAGTCTTCCTTTATGGCTCAGTCAATAGAGAGTCTTCCTTTATGGCTCAGTCAATAGGGAGTCTTCCTTTATAGCTCAGTCAATAGAGAGTCTTCCTTTATGGCTCAGTCAATAGAGAGTCTTCCTTTATGGCTCAGTCAATAGGGAGTCTTTCTTTATGGCTCAGTCAATAGAGAGTCTTCCTTTATGGCTCAGTCAGTCAATAGGGAGTCTTCCTTTATGGCTCAGTCAGTCAATAGGGAGTCTTCCTTTATGGCTCAGTCAATAAGGAGTCTTCCTTTATAGCTCAGTCAATAGAGAGTCTTCCCTCATGGCTCAGTCAATAGGGAATCTTCCTTTGAAGCGCTCTATGTAGAGCACCAGGTCATTTCGCCAAAATATTTACTATTTTTCAATACTTTCTAAGATGTAGTAGTGTTTCATATCAAGATTTTTTTTGACATTTATGGACTGATCGTATGAAAATTGATTGTAATTCCTATTTATAAAATGACCTTCATGCCAATCTCTTAGAGGTCATTGGGTAGGAAATATATTTTTATAATTGATTCACTAACAGGAAATTGTTCTCATCTTATCTACGAATGAAAGAGTGAAAAACCAAGAAAGCAATTTATGGTATACATACATAATTGTGTAAATACATAAAAACCTGCGATAGTGCTTCATAAAAGTGAATTTTTAGAATAGTTCTCCATCCGAGATCTGTCAGTTGTAATTCGAGATTTCTCGTATTGTGGCAGGAAGTGATGGTTGCTGGGGGAATGGAGAGCATGTCTAATTGCCCGTTCTTTCTGGCTCGAGGCGACACACCATATGGGGGAATAACCCTTCAGGTATGGGCATACCTAATGTGATTTGAGAGGTCAAGGGTGAATTTGCCGTAAACCCCATTGCCTCATGCAGGTCTGGATAGCTGTTGCAGCATGGTTATGTACCTTGTGACCTCTGACCTCTGACATTGCCACATGTCGAATGGTGATGAGTGTCTCTGTTATCTTGTCATGTCATCCCACGTAATCAGGAGCTCTCCCCCAATTTAACGCGCTGTGCGATGGGTCAGCTATCCACTAGCGTCCGAAGGTTGCTGCCATAAGTGGACATCGGTCAGTTACATGTCCTCGCTGCGGTTTGTACAACGGTCCTTTCCCACCACAACTACCCGATGCCCACCCAGTCGGTAACATGGTATACTGTATTAACCACTGTATAGAGATGCAGGAACAGGATAGCTCATTTGGTACAGCACCGGCGTACTAACCAGAAGGGAGAGGGTTCGAATCCCGGGCGATGCCCGTTTTGCTATTACATTGTATTCTTGGGCAAGGTACCGTATCCCAGTTGCTCTGATCAACTTAGCCATAAATCTGTCCCTGTGGGGTTTCTTTATAGAGCTGCCCTCTTCAGCGTCGTGTTGTAAACTGTAATTTGGCAAGCTACGGTTTAGAAGATGGTATATAAAGGTACAGGTAAAGTACAACATTTATAGACTACAAGTATCAGCCAATAAAGGCTCTCATGCAGTTTACTGTGAAATGTATTCAAGTCACACCACTCTTTTAAGCTAGCTGTGTAAAAGTCCATTGTTGGCCTAGACAATGCGTTAGGCCTACCATATCACCGCGTACATACAGACACGGTTTGTGTTCCCCAGGACTCGATCACAGCCGATGGCTTAACAGATTCGTACGACAAGATCCACATGGTAGGCTTTATATCAGCAATCGAAACATTGTAATATTGTCAGACAAGATCCACATGGTAGGCTTTATATCAGCAATCGAAACATCGTTCTAATTCATCGGGCGTACATTTCACCTTGCTCACGATCTCGTTTGGGTGAGAGAACGGTTGTTTTTGGTCGCATCCCGCAGGGGCTCTGCGCCGAGCAGACGGCGCAAAAATACGGTATAACTCGCGAACAGCAGGACAACTTCGCCATCAACAGCTACAAACGGAGCCAGGCAGCGAGCGAACAGGGATTGTTCGATAAAGAAATAGTTCCTGTGGATGTGCCGCAGCGGCGCGGTGAGTCAGTGCGCGTATTACTACGCCTGTTCGGAGTTATCATGACGTGGCAACGCAGAAATCGTCACAATCAAATTCTTGTGAATTTTGTCTAATAACAGGGATATATTTATCACGTTGCTTTATTCTGAATGTTGCCCCAAAAACTAGGATACGACAATTAACATAACTGCTCGTTTATAATTCATGGCAATTGGTATACATCTCAAAATTATTTGATTTAACGTTAGAGATAAAGTAAAGCATTTATAGACAGCAAATATCCACCAAGGCTGTCGGATGCGGTTAACAATGAATATTTATGGCAGCTATTCAGCGCATATACAATACCTTCGACACTCGCATATCCGCCCGTCAAAGATGATATTGAGCGAATTCCCATTTTAGAGCCTTAATTGACTGATTCTTGGAGTCACTTTTAATAGAGTGCTCATAAAAATTAGCTTTGGTGCTAAAAAGGTGCCAAATACCCTTAAAGTCCCATATATAAATGTTACACTTTTCATCGTCCCATGCTTGGAAAGTGTCTGTCCGTCCATCCGTCCATCTATCTGTCTGTCTGTAGTACACACCATAAATTTTATCAGGTGACCCCATCGTTGTGACTCAAGACGAAGAATATCAGCGAGCGAACTTTGACAAGTTCCCAACATTGAAGAGCGTCTTCAAGAAAGATGGTGCTGTCTCATCTCTCATCTTGTTTATAAAAACGGATCGACCGATAAGTTTCATGGTCTTATCAAAACACGAGTGATTAAAAACCATCAATAAATAAATAATAATAATAAATGATTTCATAGTGCTTTTTAAAAATTTGCCAAAAGTCACTTTACAAAGTTTTATAATAGTATTGGCTTAAAGTTAAAAATGAATAAATAGATAACAGCGTATTGTGTTTAAAAATTCAAACAATAGCATGGAAACTGATGTTTACAGAATCGTGTATTTACGCCATGTGATTGTCATTGTGAGATATAGACAGTAGATTACCGTTGGATACAGTTCACGTTTGCTTTATTTAGGACATTATCGAAGTTCTTCCAAATATTGATTTACTCGAGCCAATGCCATGTCAACGTTGTTCAGTTTTCGCAACAGAATGCATACCCGATTGTGTTAACTGATTACTGCCAATCAGTGTCCAGATATGAATGTAATCTTTCTCGATTAACGGTACTCATCGCTTGTTTTTAGAAGCACTCGGTGCCATATACCCGATCTCAGTATGAGACTACATGGCCCTCTCTACACGAGTTTCTCCATCTGACGACACTGTTTTTCCGGATGCTGATCGAACCGTTTCTCACACCCACAACAGTCCCCCCATCCCATCACTTATGATGACATAAAAAGATTTTCTTCAGTGTGTGCTGGATGGGTAGTCTGTGTTTTAGCATTTGGAACTCGTAAGGTGAATGGACGTATCTCAACTGTCTGCTGAGACGCAGTGGATTACACTTCAGTTATCTCCCCATGATCATGAGAATAACTTATTGCGTAAATAAAGGACCAATGTTCTGTTTACCTTATTGGCCAGCTTTACAAAGAGCCACATCAATTTTGTACCTACACACATTCACATCGGGGCTTCCGTAACCCCGTCGATGGTTTCTATCTGTAGGTACAATAACAGCAGCCAATGCCAGCACGCTGAATGACGGTGCTGCTGCACTAGTCGTCATGACGACGCAAGCCTGCAGTAAACTGAATGTCCAACCACTCGCCAGGATCCTAGGTAAGGTTACAAATTATTTCAGGAAGTGCTCGAGGACATGTTTTATGGGACATCCTCTAGTTGTATCTGTAGCTTTATTCTGATGTTTTATCCATCTCTTTATTCCCTCCCCGTTAACCCGTAGGTACCTGCCCATTGATCTGTAGTTACCTGCCCATTGATCTGTAGTTACCTGCCCATTGATCCGTAGTTACCTGCCCATTGATCCGTAGTTACCTGCCCATTGATCCGTAGTTACCTGCCCATTGATCCGTAGTTACCTCCTCATTAATCTGTAATTACCTCGTCATTAATCCATAGCTTTTCGGGTATGACCACTGTGACAGCGTCCATCAAGGCATTCTAAAAATGTCCATTGTTTCAATCATCTTTCTTTATCTTGTATATAATAAATAATATCCAACATTAATCACATTTCACCTGATGAAGTATACTTTTATATGATTTCAATACCTTACTTTGTCAATAACAATACATTATAGTCTTAGACCATTAGGCCATTGTTTCATGTAAAGTGTGTTTGACAGCTCTGCTGATAAGTACACTTTAAACAAATAAATTTCATTTCAATAAGGCGTCACCTTCACCTCTCATATAATGTAATAAATAGATCATTCTTAACATCAAACTTATACATTTATATTTTATGTACATTCAAATAAACAGATATTGTCATTTGTATGCTGCTATAATTAACCTGTAGTTACCTCCCCTATTAGCCCATAGTTACCTCCTCATTAACCTTTAGTTATCTACTAATTAACCCGTAGTTACCATCAGTCCGGAGTTACCTCCTTATTTATCCATAGTTATCTTCCCATTAACTCATAGATACCTTTCCATTAACCCATAGTTACCTCCTCATTAACCTCGAGTTATCTATTAACACGTAGTTACCTCCCCATGAACACATAGTTACCTCCCCATTGACCCGTAGTTACCTGCCCATTGACCCGTGGTTACCTGCCCGTTGACCCGTAGTTACCTGCCCATTGACCCGTAGTTACCTGCCCATTGACGTGTAGTTACTTGCCCATTGACACGTACTTACCTCCTCATTAATCTATAGCTTTTAAATTGTCTGTCAACCTCTTCAGGTTTTGCTGATGCTGCATGTGCCCCCATTGACTTCTCCATTGCCCCCTCCCTCGCCATCCCCAAGGTAAACTATCCTTTATCAATGTTATCAGTCAAATCTGTGACTGCAATGGTTGCTAACTGGCATCATGGTTTAAAGTATAACTGGGAGTTTCTGCCGATCTGCTGACATGCATTAAAGTTAAACCGGATGCTGATAGCCATTAAAAACCCTGTAATGTAAATAAAATATACAATTTAAGTGCAATTGGTGATGTGTTTTTCCAGTTTAGAAATTTGATATAAGACATTATTTCAATTGTTAGGTGTTTTTGGTCACCAGCATAATAAAAAAATCCCCCAGGTTCACTGATTAATGTCATACTCGTAACAATGTATGGTTATATGCCCCACCCTGGACGAGTAAATATACGCCCAAGTGTTACTCGATAAGGATCCACTCCTGGTACGTTAATGGGAGATAACCTCACATTAATAGGAGATAACTTATGGTTCACATATAATAAAGAAAATTCGTCTTTGTGGCGTCTGAACCAACGACCTTGCAATCACCAACCTGGTGCTCCATCAACAGCTACAATGGCAGGTTGTCTCCTGTACATTTCGGTATTTAGATTCAGGTACAGATATCAGCTGTAATATTATCCTCTCTACCTATCTACCTAATGATTGTGCGAGTGAATGAGGTCCGGGTGGGATCCTCGCGTGTGTTGGTTGTCCAGGCGCTGGAGATGGCCGGTGTGGAGAAGGACGCCGTGGCTCTGTGGGAGATCAACGAAGCCTTCAGCGTCGTCGTCCTCGCAAACATCCTTGAACTTGGCATTGACCCTACACGGGTCAATGTGCACGGAGGGGCTGTTAGCATCGGTCATCCCATCGGGTAAGTTGATTACCTAGTGTCCACTACTGTTAGCATCAGGTCATTTAACTACCCAGTGTCCACTACTGTTAGCATCGGGTCATTTAACTACCCAGTGTCCACTACTGTTAGCATCAGGTCATTTAACTACCCAGTGTCCACTACTGTTAGCATCAGGTCATTTAACTACCCAGTGTCCACTACTGTTAATCTGAACTACTAACAGTCTGAATAAACAACTGTTCTATTGCCAGCTTTTTTACAATCATTATGTTAGGTATATAATCCCTCCTCTATCTACTTCTGGCATCGTATGTTGGGTACGGCTTCAGAATGTCTGGTGCTCGAATCACGACACACCTCATCCACAGTCTGGAGCCCGGACAGGTGGGCGTGGCAGCGATATGCAACGGAGGGGGTGGTGCAGCAGCAATAGTCGTTCAGAGAGTCTGATCTAACGTATCGTACGTGACTGGCAGCACGCCACTCATTGTTAATAACTGAGATTATTTGATAACCGTCATCTGCTATTGAAAGTTTTTTCCCGATAAAACTTGTGATCATGTTTAAAATTTAAACTCGTTTTCTCAGATTTCGCTGGATATCTCCTCAAAACTATTAAAATATATATCTAAGGTCGTGGAAAGCGTGTCGAATGTGTCTGTTTTAGCTGTTATCAGTAAACCACACACATCCATGCTGATGGACCTCTAATCTAGGTCCAGGTGGCAAGTATTGGCCCCAGGGGGTGGGGGGTTGGGTGGGTACATTATTGGAGTCTGACAGTGCGAGAGATGCATCTAAAACAGGGAATTCGATAGTTATCAAATTAATGCGGAAATAACATTTCCATCTTTCGATCGAGTTAAGAGAAAAGAAATCACACGACTGAGGCGTCTTGCAGTAACACTGATTTATTTCACAAGATCCTAGACCTATAAACCTAGACATCACACGGTCATGTGCTGTCATGACATCACAGATCTAAGTATACCAACCTATACGAAGAGGGGGAAATGTTTAATATTTACAGTGACAGAAGGTAACATCAGTATTACTAACTACAGTCTTACATTCATTACAGTTAATTGTACAGGTGTAACACACTGGTATATAATAACACATTATACCGTAGTATGTGTACCATACGGAGTAGTTTTGAGTGTATGTGTTTTACTTTAACTCTCGTAAACATTGAATCAAAGAAACCTTTTAACATGATGTCAACAGGAATGCACTGTGGTTAATGAGTGTTTCATGTATGTACATTGGCCTGAGGGTCAACCCGGTGACTGGGCCGACATTAGCCCTTTACAAAACTGGCCTCCATCTCATGGAATCTAGTTAGCTTTATTGACGATGGAGGGACAGTCACTTGAGTGACCATCGTCCCTCGTCCAGTCATCGGTCATCGGCTCCGGAAGTCTCTCCGCGTCGGAGACTCCGCTAGATCTGACTCTTAACGACAGCATCGTCACCAGCAACCAAATCCTTAGTAACCCACATCTTTATGTCTTGAATAGCCACTCTGCAAGCGACTTCACAAAAACACCACGGGTTGTGTTCTGCCCAGAATTATGCCCTCATTTAATTAAGCTCTTTATCCAATTAAGCTCTTCATTCAATTAAGCTCTTCATTCAATTAGGTTCTTTATTCAATTAGGTTCTTTATTCAATTAAGCTCTTCATTCAATTAAGCTCTTTATCCAATTAAGCTCTTCATTCAATTAAGCTCTTCATTCAATTAGGTTCTTTATTCAATTAAGCTCTTTATTCAATTAGGTTCTTTATTCAATTAGGTTCTTTATTCAATTAAGCTCTTTATTCAATTAAGCTCTTCATTCAATTAGGTTCTTTATTCAATTAAGCTCTTCATTCAATTAGGTTCTTCAGTTAGGCTCTTCATTCGCTCAAGTTAAATGATCTAGTTACTAGGTCACTTGCTCCTTATGTTTACATGACTTTAAAGTTACTAGGTCACCGGCCCCTTGTGTTTACATGACTACAGCTACTAGTTCACTCGCTAATTACGTTTACATGCCGTTACATGCATATGGAATCACACACGATACGCAGAATGCACAAGTTGTTTAAATTTGTCAGTACTGTCAGTGTGTATGATAAAGTTATCTGCAGAGTTTAAGCGGCGTTTGCACAACTGCAAGATATACAAACCAACTGAGAAATACTTTATTTACAATCATTTAATATTATTCTAATGACTTTATGTGAATTTTAGTTTATTACTGATATATTTGCTTAATACAATATAAACACCTGACGGTTGAATACCTGAGGAGCATTTTAGTAAAGGAACACAAAGAATGTAAATATTTTACTTAAAATGAAACTGAAAGTGAAACAAACTATTTCTATTTATTTTCCATCTAATATAAACCCAAGCTCCTTATACAAAAGTGATACAATTTTCTTTACAATAAATAACAAAATACAGTATATAATGACATACTGAACTACTACAGTAACAACGAAACATCAAATATTTTAGGGTGACTTCACCCAGTCTAGTAAAACTTTTGTCTATAATTCACGGAATGTTTCTGTTCGTCATTCGCCATCAACTCTACGTAAGTTGTTGAACTGTAATTTATTTTCTACAAATACTATATACCAGGATCTGAAATCGAAAATATTTAAACAGAATCTACGTCCAGGATGAATAATTCTGACAAAGGGGAAGTAAAATAAAAACATTTGTACCGAGAAATAAACAATTTATCGACCAAAACAAATGTTTTATCATCGTCTTTAGTTCTGTAAGTCAAAATATGGTAAATGGTGATCAAACGAAGCTTGGAAATTAAAAACCCCTTTACAATTCTCTTCTCGTCACTGAATACCCACTTATTTCACTCGGTGCATCTCCAAATTAAATCATCGATATTCCTACGATTTCTTTAATGTTTTGTTAACTACGCACTAACGAATATTTACAATCGTCAACATTTCGTGAAATATGTGTGGAAATCATTAAATTATCAGGATGATTTCCTGGAGTCGAAATTCTCGTCATTAATTTACAATATACGATAAATAAAGGTGAGTTAACAATGTGAAATAAACTGTGTCAATATCCGACGGCTATAAAAGGGAGTTAATTACACATTAAACGATTAATATATACATTACAGTAAAACTGTCGTTTAATAGTTTACATGTAAAAGTGAAAGTGAAACTGTACACAGCCACCATACGTGATCGTCTGGTCTGGCTGGGCTGGTGGCAGTCTCAGTGGCCGATCACGATGTTAGACGGTGACTTTTTTCATGTCTGGCTGAAATATTTACATTTTTATTATCAAGAATAATCCAGCCCGCTAACCCGATAGCCATATCATTACAAAGTAATAACTATAACATTCTGATGTGATAACCATATAATTATGATGCGATAACCATAACAGTACGATGCGATAACCACGACGCATTACGATGTGATAACCATGACGCATTACGATGTGATAACCATAACGCATTACGATGTGATAACCATCACACATTACGATGTGATAACCATCACACATTACAGTGTGATAACCATCACACATTACAGTGTGATAACCATAACACATTACAGTGTGATAACCATATAATTATGATGGGATAACCAAAACATCACAATGTGATGACACAATATGTCAACAATGCTGTTTCGCAACGGTTATGCAAGCTATGCAGGCTATTCATATATTGAAACTCATCTCTAAATCCATTTCCATTATTCATCCTCCATTTGTATTTGCCTGCATCATGGATGTAGACGTGGACTTACCTGAACGACACAGAGAGGTAGTACACACTGTTCTCGCTCTATCGTCGGGCCACATGACAGCCCGCCGTTCTTGGGACGTCTCAACATGATTCGGGATCTTTCTCTCAGAACATCGGTGCCACATGTCTGACTACAGGGAGACCACTCCGTCCACGCACTCATCTCGCAGTTTGTGGCTGAAGTAACGAACCTTGTAAAAGTCTTAACTCATTCAAGCTGAATTAAATAATTTTTCTAAAAATAAAGCGTTCGTCTTAAAAATGGCGACTTATATTGTAAATTTACAAAATATTGGGTATTTAATTTTGAAAATTAATTTCATGAAATAACAACTTATATAAAATTGAAGTATTAAAAGTAATTTTTCATTAATGTCATATCACGAGACATCCACAAGACAGGAATTCTGGCAGCAGAAATGAAACAAATCATGAGATCATTTACGGCAAAACTTGCTACGTATAAAGCAATAGAAAGATTATCATACTGATTATATCCACACAGAGCAAAATAAGAACCAATAGACAAATTATGGCGAGGATGTTAAAACTGTTTTTATAGAAATTTTTTTTTTGTACCTTTTTTCGAAATAATTACTGTAGCTTTCATTGAGGAAAACCATAACTCCCAAAAAAGAAATAAATATTTAGCTTGTGAGGACGTTATAGTGTTAAACCTCAGTTCAATAATAATATAGAACAAAGAATGTTGGTTAATTTAATTAAACAAATACGGTAATGGAAAACTATACTGTAGTGGTTAAGGGAGATAATCATAAAGCTAATGAACATTACCTCCCCTTTGTACATTTACAGTGAGTGTGAATAGTTTTTAATAGCGAGAGAATTCACTGAATTGATGTTTAAATATGCCATCGGCTGCGATTAACGCCCTTTGTCGGCCATTATTAGCCCTTTACAAAGCTAGGCTATGCATGCCGTGGCTAACTTGACAAACAACAGATGGATTATTATTATTATGGTGGGTTCACCACGGCAAAAACCACCTGTCTGGGGCCCTGGGCAGGCGGTTGACCTTGAACGAAACCCCAACAAACTGCTTATGTAACAGACTCCGCTAATCTGTGGTTACTTAAGAATAGCAAGGTTACTTGAAACATCGTGTGGGTCTCAGGGCCCTTGACAAAGCTAGCCTAATTTTGTTTTCCTTTTCCTTAATATTTAATGTTCGACGTGTGTATATGAGTGCCCTGGTGTGTATGGCGCAATTTTAGGCAGTACTTGGCCTAGGATTGTTGATTTATATCCAGCTTCCTGTCCTCTGTACGAACCTAACCATCTTTTGATGGAACATTAGAGAGGTCTTCTGAGGTATTTATTGTTGTTTGGATACATAAAAGTCGAGCTCAATTCAATGACTGGACATGTTCCTCGGTAGTGGAGAGGGATTTTGTTGACAAGATGACATTTTCGGTATATGGGGCTTCTGATGATTTCATTAAATCCAGGTATCGATTTAGTGAGTGAATATTGATGTAATGTATTTTATGTCTTTACCTGAAAGTGACAAATTTCCTAAGTCCTATTACCAAACGGTGTCAGCGTGGTTTCATGGGCGTGTCTGCACGAAGCAGATTGTGTCCAAACCAGTGTATGTTTTTTTGGCATATTTGTTTTGATGTTTTTTTATTTGGTGTCTTTGATCGTGCATATAGCTATTGGTGAAATTGGTTTGGGTCCAATAATCTTTTTATTCCTTCCTGATTCAGCAAGGTTGTCAGCCGTGACATCTGAGTGTCCAGGTACCCGTGTAATGTTGACATTCAGCCATGATATCTGAGTGTCCAGGTACCCATGTAATGTTGACATTTAGCCGCGATATCTGAGTGTCCAGGTACCCATGTAATGTTGATATTCAGCCATGATATCTGAGTGTCCAGGTACCCATGTAATGTTGACATTCAGCCGTGATATCTGAGTATCCAGGTACCCATGTAATGTTGACATTCAGCCGTGATATCTGAGTGTCTAGGTACCCATGTAATGTTGACATTTAGCCGTCATATCTGAGTGTCTAGGTACCCATGTAATCTTGACATTTAGCTGTGATATCTGAGTGTCCAGGTACCCATGTAATGTTGACATGACTGAAATCTTGATTTAGTGTTGAAGAGAAATGTTCACAAAAAAAATCCCTCAGAGGTACAGGGTTTTTTCTGTGCATTTCTTTTCAGCTATCCAAAGAAGCACATTGACGACCCCCACCCCCTTAACATTCCTTTCTGATATTCTGTCTATCGTTGTCCTATGTTTATTTACTAGTTTACTTAAGGTTTGTTTGTATTGGGCCAATACAGGCGTTAATATTATTTTTATTATTTAGCTCATCTATAATACGTGATGTTTCTGTACAATGGGGTGACAAGCTTTTAAATAACCACAGTAAAGGTTTCAAAAAGGGAAGGGAACAGCAAGGTTTTGCTGCCACTTTATAAATAAATGTCAGTGGCATGTACAATATTGCCTTGTTACATCAACAACAAATTTTTACAATAAATCATTCCACGGCAAATCTTTCTCGATATTCAAGCAGGAAAATCTCGCTGATTTCCTGTTGTGAAAGGTGCAGGAAAAATACCTGTTTCGTGCTGGTTCGAACTCGCAATCTCTCTAACCACTGCACCACTGAAGCCAAAGAGATTTGAAAAACCTGGGTCTTGAAGAGCAATCTAGATTTCACCTCCAACAATCTAACCAAAATACCACCAGCCCCGTAAATGTTTAACTAATTCATATCAACATGAAGTTTCAACATCATAACTAACACGTAAACTGTCATATATCAAGTATCAGGTGACAAGGTACAGGTGGCTGTTGGTGCGTACATTATTATACACGAAATTCACGAATATCGGCAACTGTTAATTAAAAGCAAGAAGCGAGAGTTACGGCAGTGCCACCCAATATTGGTCAATGTTTCAGCTGAGAGTTCAAATTTATTGAGGGATTAGTGAACCTGTTATGGGGAGATAATTAACCTTTGTAAGGGGAGTGTAAACTTTCATGCTGTTTCCATGCATTTTCAAACACCGCAGCTGATTTGAGTTGTTTCCACGTACGACATTTAGGGAGTCTACAGAGGCGCCTGCGTCTCATTTTCTTTGGGCACGGACGCCCGCCGTGCGCCGGTTGAACTTTTATCTTGCGTTCTTTAATTCTCTCCCCTTTGCCGCATGTCACCGAGCACGGCGTCCATAGCGACCAGGTCGTGACCTTACAGTTGGTTGGAGAGGCGTCCCGTTGGAGGTAAGCATCGTTATAGCCGGTGAAAGCTGAAATGTGGGGGTCGGGAGTGTGGGAGGGACGGGGATATAAGGCAGTTGGGTGTCAGGCAACATGCAGTCATGGGAATATTTTGGTTGCAGGTATAAGCGAATTAATCACCATGTAGTTGTAGATAGAATTAACACATAATTAGAGTATACATGTAACAATAGAAGATCAACAATTTTCTATAGGGCAAAACGCTGTGAAATGTATAAATTTGCGAAACTAATATAATACCATTAATACCATTATACTTTTGTGTCCGATGAAAGTAAAATAAAATTGAAAGTTACATCATAAGAAACATGTAGGTTGAAAATAAGACAGCAATAAACAACTTCATGTCTGATCATCCCACACAAATCGGCCTCAAAAGTGAAAAGTATATTTGAAAAGATGACCAAAAAGTATTGAATAAAAAGCTCAAAGAGAATAAAAATTTCTCCATTTAAAAAGTGATTCTGTAATAAGATGCAAAAGAGAACTTAACTTATAAAAAGTTTAAAAACAATAAAGTAAAATAAAAAGTTCAACGGGTTACTAACGACAGTTTGGCATCTTGCACTTCTTTAATTTCATTGTTTTCCTTGAACACTTCCTTCCTCCTGGACGCGGCCATCTTTTAATTGTTCGTCGTTTCGACGTGACACCAATGCCACACGATACGGAACAAGTTGTCCACTTCGTCCAACGAGACATGCGGCAATCTTCCGGTCGTCTCTTTCGCTTCCGTTTACGAACCTTGGCTTTATTCGACGAGTTTTTAACTTTGCTACCTTTTGCATTTTGCTTAAGTTTCTTCCGTCGCATTTGCAACTTTCTTCGTTTGGCCAACTTTTGCTGCTTCATTAATCTTAGCTTTTCCATTGTCTGCTCCCTTTTTAGCTGTAACTGTTTTTCCATCTGTTGTTGTTTCTCCATCTGTAACTGTTTCTCCATCTGTAACTGCTTCTCCTTTTCCATCTGTTTTTGTTTCTCCATTTCTAACATTTTATTCATATCTAATAGCTTCGCCATTTTCAGCTGCTTCGCCATCAGCTGCTTCTCCATTTGTAACTTCTTTTCCATGAGTAGCTGCTTATCCATCTGCCTTTGTTTTTCCATCTGTTTCCGTTTTTCCATCTGTTTTTGTTTTTCCATCTGCCTTCGTTTTTCCATCTGCCTCTGTTTTTCCATCTGCAGCTGTTTTTCCATCTGCCGCTGTTTTTCCATCTGCAGCTGTTTTTCCATCTGCCGCTGTTTTTCCATCTGCTGCTGTTTTTCCATCTGCCTCGCCTTCTCCATCATCAACTGTTTGATCCTCTGCCTGTCATCTGCTCCCTCTGCTCGATCCATAGCTCGTTGTTTCGCCATCATCATCACCTTCTCTAACTCTTGTTCCTTTGCCGCCAATGCACCCGTCTCCATCATCCTCTGTTTCTCCGTCATCACTCGAGCTTCCATCATCTCTCGCTTCAATCCCATCATCCTCTTGGCGAGCATCTCCTGCTTCCTAGCATCACCCGTTGACTGCTGTGCCATAAGCTGAACTTGCATCAACCGTTTCTTCAGCATCACCTCCTCCTGCACACGACGATCGTCTGCTAGAGCCATTTCTTGCTTGAGAAGCATTATCTCCTTCTTCAGTCGAGCAATGACCTCACCTGAGTCATCATCTTCATTCATATTCAAAATTTTTTCTGCAACAATATAAGATTTTTCAAATTGTTTGAAGATTGCTGTGGGTTGCAATATTATGAAATACAAAAATTCTTTTACCTTTCAATGCAAAATGTTTATGAAACTTTCAGGCTAAGGAATTTCCCAATATCGATGACAAATGGATCACCTCATACAATCTGGGTTCGAAACCATCCGGGGCTCCTACCACTCGTACCTGCTTCCCCAGTCACGAGCATCGAAATGTACCAAAATAGATGAAATGTTTGGAAAAGTAGGACAGGGGGGTAGACACAATATTGATCAAAAGCATCAGGCACCAGTACAGACGACCCAACAACTGCATCACTGGTATACTGCATACACGACATGAATGCTAAGTAATGGAAATTCTGACATTATACATGCAGTTTCGCTGGAATTAGTTGAATTTTTGTCCTGTTATCCAAATGTTCAGTTCATTAATCAATACATCCAGTTCACCGACCAATTGCTTCATACAATGAGACGCACATGTGCTGTAAACTGACCCAAATACGCGGTAAACTGACCCATATGTGTAGAACATTAACCCACATGTGTGCGGCGCACTTAACTATGTGTGTACATTACTATATGCATATGGTACATTGACCCATGTATGTGCAGTACACCGATGTATATCTATACGGGACACTGATCAATAATGCGATGCACTAAACCATATATGTTATGTCCTGACCCATACATGTGATGTCCTGACCCATACATGTGATGTCCTGACCCATACATGTGATGTCCTGACCCATACGCATGATGCCCAGACCTGCGTGTATGGAGTAAACTGACCTTCATCTGTGCGTTACGCTGATACTTGAATGTAAGGTAGGATGACTTATGTCTGTGGTACACTGACCCATATTCACAATATACTGACCCATACGTATGATACACTGACCCATATTTATAATACACTGACCCATACATATGATATACTGACCCATACATAAGATACACTGACCCATAATTATAATATACTGACCCATACGTGTGGTACACTGACCCATATTTATAATATACTGACCCATACGTGTGGTACACTGACCCATATTTATAATATACTCACCCATACGTGTGGTGCACTGACCCATATTTACAGTATACTCACCCATACGTGTGGTACACTGACCCATATTTATAATATACTCACCCATGCGTGTGGTACACTGTTCGTGACACGCCCGTTGCTTGGTGAATCGGTTGTCGTTACCACGACAACCACCGTAAGTGAAAGCGAGGCAGTTTCGCACGTTCGAATCGTAATACCACATGGTGAAACGTCCCGTACACGGCCCGGGGTCTTTGTTCTGAGTACAGATACCTGAGGACACACAGACATTATATATGGTGGATATGTGGATGTAGAATTGACTGGTGCATGAGGTGAAGAAGTGGTCGCAACAAATCACGTAGCACCCATGTCACTGCCCACTGTCTAAGTTAATACACAAAAAAGATAGAAGGCAAACATAAAATTGTATGCCTTTGTTTACACTGCAGATAAACTACGACATGGGGTTTTAACTCCAAAACAGACATTGTTAATGACTGTATTATTATTTTATGAAACAACATAAAAGGTAGACTAAAGATATCATTGAATTATAAATTCACTCAATGAATAAATAAAGGTGAATGAGACCGTGACAAAGACCTCATGAAAACATCAACTTATTAACTAGACACTCAGTTACAATAAACACTCAGTTACAATAGACACTCAGTTACAATAGACACTCAGTTACAATAGACACTCAGTTACAATAGACACTCAGTTACAATAGACACTCAGT
>WURV02205722.1:16487-26500 GCA_011762755.2 Epimenia babai
TACAATAAACACTCTACTATGAGACTATAAGTCATGAGGGGGCTGTTAGCGTAGTGGTTAGAGCGTTGGACTTTCTTGAGGTCCCTGGTTCAATTCCTGCTCTAAGAATGCTTACTACATGTGGCATTTTTCTGGGCAGCCCTTGCAGCGTGGTTCTGTTAGGGCTTTTTCCCTCTGACATACCTGTGCTTCAGATGCTTTATGGATGTGTCCCTATGTCGTTTACATCCCCACTATGTTGCCATCTTGTGGTAAATAACCATCGATGTATCATAGACTTAGCGGAGTATGCGACATATGTAGCTCGTACGTAGACGGAACCAGTGGCGTGGATGTAAAAAGGTTAATAGTCTACCCAGACTCAGTGGGTTTTTCACACTAGGTGTTTTTCCCCCACCACTTATAAATAAGCCTAATCACATTGTCGTGTTAACCACATTAATGGGCTAGCTTTGTAGAGGGCCAAGAAAGGCCTAGGTAACGATTACCTTGTTTATCAATACATACCTTGGTAATAAACCTATAAATACATACCTCGGTAATCAACCTATAAATACATACCTCGGTAATCAACCTATAAATACATACCTTGGTAATCAACCTATAAATACACACCTTGGTAATCAACCCATAAATACACACCTTGGTAATCAACCCATAAATACATACACACTATGTGTGATTCTCTCTCAACTCCGTGTGGCGTGCATTGATAACTTTGCTTTAAGTAGAGCACTCACTGATGTAGTCCTTGCCCATGTTGGCCTTGTCACAGTCCATAAACTCCGCGACACACGCTCGTTTCTCCACCAGAGCCTTGCCGCATCGTTCCGAGCCAGCTTTAAGCATGTACATACGACGCCTCTCTTTCGTGCCCACGCCGCAGCTTACGCTGCACGGCGACCAATCAGACCACTTCGTCATGCTGCAGACATCGCTGAGGTCAGGCGGTTGGTTGTAATCGACCTAAAGCCCCAGATGTGCGTCAGTAAAGGGAGGTGACCCAAAACAAATACTTCAAATATTTCAAATGAATAATTTTCGAAACATGATTTAAAGACAGCTCAGGTAGATGAGTTCAAGTATTCAGATTAATGGTTCAGAGCAACAGAGAGAGTCGTGAGGGGGTCAACTGGTTCAGAGCAACGGAGAGAGTCATGAGGAGGTCAACTGGTTCAGAGCAATGGAGAGAGTCGTGAAGAAATCAAGTGGTTCAGAGCAATGGAGAGAGTCGTGAGGAGGTCAACTGGTTCGGAGCAACAGAGAGAGTCGTGAGGAGGTCAAGTGGTTCAGAGCAATGGAGAGAGTCGTGAGGTTAACTGGTTCAGAACAATGGAGAAGAGTCGTGAGGAGGTCAAGTGGTTCAGAGCAATGGAGAGAGTCGTGAGGAGGACAAGTGATTCAGAGGCAATGGAGAGAGTCGTGAGGAGGTCAAGTGGTTCAGAGGCAATGGAGAGAGTCGTGAGGAGGTCAGGTGGTTCAGAGCAATGGAGAAGAGTCGTGAGGAGGTCAACTGGTTCAGAGCAATGGAGAAGAGTCGTGAGGAGGTCAAGTGGTTCAGAGCAATGGTTAGAGTCGTGAGGAGGTCAAGATGACAGCCCAGGCAGGATGAACCGAATGGAGAATAGTACTAGAAGTGATCGGCCATGAGAGACTGAACGGAGTTTACAGGGCAACAGTTAGTTCAGCTTGTCGTATGGTCTGGAAACAGTGGGACTGATGGAAAGAGAGGAGGCTGAAATAACAGGGATGAGAATGTTGAGGATGGAATCACCAAATCAGAGGAGATGAAGAAAGGCAAAGAGATGCTTCGTGGTAATGGTGAGGAAGGATATACGGGCAGTGGGATACAGAGAACGGAGATGGCTGAAGATTGGTTGTTGCAACCCCTAAATGAGAAGAGGTATCGTTGAAGATTGGTTGTTGCAACCCACAAATGAGTACAGGGATGGCTGAAGATCCGTTGTTGCAACCCCTAAATGAGAAGAGGTATTGTTGAAGATCCGTTGTTGCAACCCCTAAATGAGAAGAGGTATCCTTGAAGAATGGTTGTTGCAACCCACAAATGAGAAGAGGTATCGTTGAAGATTGGTTGTTACAACCCACAAATGCAACAGCTGCAAAATATTGCAAAAATTCTATAGTTCCTACACTATTTGAAGTTTTATATATCTTCAGGCAAATTCTGATTTCAAATCTGCCCTTAGATTTGTTCTTAAGTGATGCCCTGATGGATGGACAGACACATACAGACACCACTTATCAGTATACAAAACACCACTAACAAACACCTTTCAAATTTACCCATTCATATCAGCGCAGAAAATAAAACTGTTTACTTAGATGTTTATACACGGGTTGAACTGGGAATAATTATTTATTAATATAAAGTCGGCAAAATTGGCCACTCAGTCAGAGAGTTGCTGAATAAATGATAAATAGATCAGACAGAGCTTCAACGGAAATGTGAACCTGACAACGGATGTGAATATTGGCTTTAGGGGTGAGTACTTATCTGGGTTATCGGAGACATTTTGGGGCAACTGATGGCAATTTATCAATCTACAAGTTTTTGTGAATTATTGAATGGTTATAAACATCGGGTGTAAATCAGACAGATATCGCTACAAAAAAACCGTTATCACTGTCTATCTCGAGTGATGGCCACAGGAAGAAGGGGGGGTAATTTTGATAAGGGAGATTATTTTATCATTAATAAGCAGGAAGTATGTAGAATGAGAGGTAGTGTAACGCTTGCACGCGGCTGATCGATGCGATGGTTTCAATCTGTTTAATAGCTGCATGGGGCGGAATTTCTTGTTAGATTTTGACCTTGATTGCTAGCTTTACCCAGGGATCTAATAACCACTGATCACATCATGTGCAATAAGGTAGACAACCCCACCGCTCTCAAATACTGATCTGTTTATAATATCGCTTTGAAGATGCCAGAGTTGGAGAGGCGAGTCATTTAGATAAGCATTTCTCAAACTTACCATCTATTAGCAACTGAGGCGACATACAGAGTTTGTTAATTTGCGTAGATTTAAATAGGAAAATTACATTCTTTACCTATGATTTACAGTATTTATGTTCAAATCTTGCTTTTAGCTATTTTGGACATATTTCTGAAAAAAAAGCAGACAAAATTTTATTGCTTTCTTATTATTGGTAATAAGTGTCTGTCGCAGTGGTCCATGAATATTTATACATGGCATCAGGGAACCATAAATAGTGATATAATGATGTTAGGAGGTCACATGAATATTTATGTCTTCCATTAGGAAACCATACATAGTGATATAATGATGTCAGGAGGTCACATGAATATTTATGTCTTCCATTAGGAAACCATAAATAGTAATATAGTGGCGTCAAGAGGTCACATGAATATTTATACAATGCGTCAGGGAACCATAAATAGTAATATAGTGGTGTCAAGAGGTCACAAATATTCATGCATGCCTTAGACAACCATAAATAATAGTCCTGCGGTGTCAGAAGCAATAAAAGAATTTATTTCTTCAAGTATACAATCGAAAACTAATATTTTGCAGAAGCTCAAACCTAGAGTTTACTTAATTAATAAAACTATTTTATATTTGTAAATACCCAACTTTAACCTCAAGAAGCACTGATTGAACAGAAGTTTACCAACTATAAAACACAAATGATATATTTGTTATTGCAGTAATTCAAAATGGACATTCCTGACTTTCACGTAAAAAGCTGGGTTACAAAGCACAACAAAGGTAATATTGACCACTGAGAGAATTGTTTACATAGGTCATTTATACAGGTCACAATGTTTGACCTATACATGGACATGTCCACTTTGTTGTTTGATTAGGATACAGCGCGAGGCGTCGTTAAATAGACAAAGGTCAAGTTTTTCAAACATTTGAAATTTGAGTCATGTAAAAATCACGTGTAGAAACGGTGTGAGGTCCGAGGTCACTGTTAGTTTTGATACATCAGTGCACCGCACTGGCAATATAGAAGTCAAGGTTCGGAACCGACGGGAAATAAAACTGATTTTTTGTAGTATTTTGGTGATAAAATCAATTGACAATTCAACAGCTTCGAGACTTCAGAGGGCCCCATACAGAAGCAGAGAGTAAATCACACACACACACATGTATGTATGTATGTATGTTAATGGGGTGACTACAAGCATTGCTTGGTGCTAATTAACCCAAAATTAATATAAATCACTAAAATCTCATGAATATGTAACACGTCAATTAGCATGTGTTAATATTCATATCCTTGATAGCAGACTTTGGCCGATATTTAGTGTAGTATTATATGTATATTAGTTGTATGTGTTAAATACTCAAAGTTGGATTCGTATTTTATTATGCCGAGTCAATATCACTACCACAACGCATATATGATCTACGCATATATGATCTACGCATCTTTGATCTACGCATATATGATCTACGCATCTATGATCTACGCATCTATGATCTACGCATCTATGATCTACGCATATATGATCTACGCATCTATGATCTACGCATCTATGATCTACGCATCTATGATCTCTGCATTTATGATCTATGACCTATGCTTCTATGACCTACGCTTCTATGACCTATGCTTCTATGACCTACTCATCTATGATCAACGCATCTATGATCTACGCATCTATGATCTACGCATCTATGATCTAAGCATCTATGATCTAGGCATCTATGATCTACACATCTATGATCTACAGTCTAGGCATCTATGATCTACACATCTATGATCAACGCATCCATGATCTACGCATCTATGATCTAGACATCTATGATCTAAGCATCTATGATCTAAGCATCTATGATCTACACATCTACGATCTACGCATCTATGATCTTATCTATGATCTACGCATCTATGATCTACACATCTATGATCTATTCTTCTAAGATCTACGCATCTATGATCTACGCATCTATGATCTACGCATCTATGATCTACGCATCTATGTTACCTCGAATTTCCGGTGTTTCTTGTGGCGTTTCGGTTTGAGAAAGCCGCTACGATCGCGGTACGTATGCACCGGGTTTAACGCGTGACGGCACGTCTTCTGGGCGCGCACGCAGCCTCGCTTCTCCTCCAGATCGATGTCGCACATGCTCGGCTTGATGAGAGAGCTAAGGAGGCGGCGCGACCTCGATCTCACGCCGACCCCGCATGTCACCGAGCAGACGGACCAGAGCGACCAATCAGAAGTCGCGCATTTTAGCCTCTCTGTGACCAGAACTATTTTTGTAGTAAAGTAAAATATAAATTTGATATGTATGTGTGAATAAGTTGAATGCTAGATTCGCTGCATGGGCCATAGTTGTCACTTGACAGACTGACCTAACTGACAAACATGACAAGTAGAGCTTTAAGGTGCATAGTGGCATAATGGTTGTTCTTTCATTTAAATTAATCCAGTGTGTTTTAGTTTCTTGGTTATTGCTTAGAACATAGTGAGAGGGTGGGTATATATCTATTCCCGGTGTGCTAAGTCCTAGCGGTCCTTAGAAGTCCTAGCAGTCCTTAGAAGTCCTAGCGGTCCTCGCTGTCCTCAGCAGTCCTGGCAGTCCTTAGAAGTCCCAGCGGTCCTTAGAAGTCCTAGCGGTCCTTAGAAGTCCTCGCGGTCCTTAGAAGTCCTAGCGGTCCTTAGAAGTTCTAGCGGTCCTTAGAAGTCCTAGCGGTCCTTAGAAGTCCTAGCGGTCCTTAGAAGTCCTAGCGGTCCTTAGAAGTCCTAGCAGTCCTTAGAAGTCCTAGCGGTCCTTAGAAGTCCTAGCGGTCCTTAGAAGTCCTAGCGGTCCTTAGAAGTCCTAGCGGTCCTTAGAAGTTCTAGCGGTCCTTAGAAGTCCTAGCAGTCATAGCAGTCCTCAGCAGTCCTGGCAGTCCTTAGAAGTCCTAGAGGTCCTTAGAAGTCCTAGCTGTCCTTAGCCGTCCTAGCAGTCCTTAGAAGTGAGTTATCAGCTGTGAGTCATCTGTGCTTCTGAAAGTTGAACGAAAGCTAAAAGCCAGAGTTCACAAGCTCTAGAGAGAAAAAACTTGACATGCATTACAGGAGTCTCCCTTATAGCTCCCAACTAAGGATGTCTCATGAGGGTGGAAGGCGAGGTAGCCACATGGATTTATATTCTGCACTTTAAAACCGCTTGCGCAGCTTTGGGGTGTCGCAGCCTGTGGAACGCACGGAACTAACTGCGCCCAATATTTTATGTGTTAGACAGCTGGGTTAATAAGTACTTTTAATCCAAATAAATACATTTAAAATTATATACAATCAATTTTATACACTTTGGGACTGTATTAACTGAGCATATCGTTGGATGTTTCACACAATCACCAAGGCTCACCGAGCATCTTTTGCTTCTTAATTTTCTCCCTCATCATCTCAGCGAGTTGATCCGTAGAGAGAGATGAACTCGTTTCGGACTTCAGCTGTCCACGATCATCTTCCGCGCATCGGTCAGAGTCGAGACGAGGGAACACACGCGTGATGTAGAGCTTGGCCACGGGTTTAATTGGGTCAGGGCCATAAAACGGCGACTCATCGTCACTCGGATGGGTGTTCGTGATCGGAGTTATCTTTTCTTTTGGCTCAGTCTTTTTATTAGGTGACTAAAAACATGAAGAGCTGACATTGAAAATGTAAAAGCCTTATCAAGCCATGACTGCTATTTCCGATACATATCGTATTTCACAAATAAAGATTTGAATGACTAGAACATTCCTGAATGAACAGAACAAGAAAACACAAGAACAAAAAACAAAGGAACAACACAAGAACATATTAACAGATCAACATGACAGAACCACAAATGCTGTCTCACGTATTTTATAACTTCTTTCTGGTGAGAGAATTATGAGGATAACACATTAGCTTGGTGATATATGATCACTTGAAAAAGATTGTTTATAATCGAAAGCTCATGAAATATACCACATAGTTAGTCTATTAATGTGTTGTTCCTTCTTGTTTTTGTAACAACTTCTTGCATGAGCAGTATGTCTTCAGAGAGTTGTTCCACACTCTGCTCACACATAGATTACTCAAGACGCATTATGTCGAGAGACACGGAACCCGTGTGCATATGATTTCAAACGTATTAAACATAGGTTTCTACCTAGAAAGGTAACACCCCACTGAATAGATAAGATAAAGATCAACACTTGCTTTCCTATAGAGATTGCATGAAACTATGTGGTGTATTTTTCCATCAATGTCGACCAGCTGGGATACATCACCATAACTAGATACATTGAGAAGTACTTGAATAAGTTAATTGAGCTGATATAACGAGAGATTTTGCTGATACAATATCTGACGCAGGATCTGATACAGGATGTGACACACGATCATTACCCAAGTGTTTACACGTGGGTGGGTGATACGAGATTTTATCGAATGACATACTTTTATCAAGTTTAAACTCTCTATTAGATAAAGGAGTCTTTATCTTTATCTAAAGGGTGTACAGTCGCAACAAGGTCAAGGCATTGTACACACTAATGCCTGACGGTAGTGTTGACAGTAGTGATGATGGTAGTGTTGATGGTAGTGTTGACGGTAGTGTTGACGGTAGTGTTGATGGTAGTGTTGATGGTAGTGCTGATGGTAGTGTTGATGGTAGTGTTGATGGTAGTGTTGATGGTAGTGTTGATGGTAATGCTGATGGTAGTGCTGATGGTAGTGTCGATTGTTGTGTCAATGGTAACGTTGATGTTACTGTTGATGTTACTGTTGATGTTAGTGTTGATGTTAGTGTTGATGTTAGTGTTGATCGTAGTGTTGATCGTAGTGTTGATGGTAGTGCTGATGGTAGTGTTGATGGTAGTCTTGACGGTAGTGTTGACGGTAGTGTTGACGGTAGTGTTGACGGTAGTGTTGACGGTAGTGTTGACGGTAGTATTGACGGTAGTGTTGACGGTGTTATTGACGGTAGTGTTGACGGTAGTGTTGATGGTAGTGTTGATGGTAGTGTTGACGGTAGTGTTGACGGTAGTATTGATGGTAGTGTTGACGGTAGTGTTGACGGTAGTGTTGATGGTAGTTTTGATGGTAGTGCTGATGGTAGTGTTGACGGTAGTGTTGACGGTAGTGTTGATGGTAGTGTTGATGGTAGTGTTGATGGTAGTGTTGACGGTAGTGTTGACGGTAGTGTTGATGGTAGTGTTGACGGTAGTGTTGACGGTAGTGTTGATATCACTCACCATGTAGGAGACACCGCTGTCAGTCCCAGCATCCCAGGGATAGAGGTCATACACGTGGTCGCCCTTCCATGTGCAGTTCTTGTTGCAAAAGTTATACGAGCTCATACCTACAAGTCATCGCAAAATTAATGAATGCTAACTCGGTTTTGAAACAAAATGAGGAAAAAAAGAGAGGTGATACAGCATGTAACGGCATTGAGGTATACATGATATGAGACGTGAAAATGTATGGATACATCAAGATTCCACGCAACTTAATTAATGAGAAAGTCAGGTCACAGTTATATTTCTAATCATACCATCATGAAATATTACAATAATCCACATCAAAACAAATCTTTCCCATGATTCTGAACGCAAGAATCTTGTTCATTCCATGATCAGTTTATACGAGAGGAAGGCAAGACATAAATTTGGATTTAGTCCTTGATTTGAACCACGGATTTCTTGCAGAAAAGATTTCAGCTCTAATTCTTCGGCATCTACTTGCAAGTCACGGTACTCTCAGTTGAAACTCTGCATGCGTGCAGCGTATTAACTTTCTACTTAACTTATCTTCTAGTGATTTCCAAATGTGCACCACTGCCAAATGAGATCGAGACACGTGGTTGTCTAAATCGTGAACGAAACACAGAACCTCAATCAGGTATAATGGGCAAAAAATGACACTCATTAGATAATTGCAAAAAAGTGACTATCACAATGTCTCGAGTCTATCCCGCTGGCCATGACACCGTTAAATGTCGATGACCTTGAATGACCTTGAGTGACCACTGTCCAATAGTTGTCACACTGACCGGTACACCAGTCGGGGCTTGGTCCCATCATCGTGAGGAACGAGAAGAGTTGATGCGATTTGTCAACGGTGATGCGTACTTCTCGCGTCTCCGAAAGGTCATACATGAAGGTCGTCTTGACAACCGTGCGGATATCTTTACTCTGTGGCAGATCGTTGGTTGTAATTTATCGCTGTTAACTCCGATAATTCACACAGACTTATTTCAGGAATATAATGTGAAATGGATAAAATCAACCTAATCAATTAATATAACAACCTAGGTGAATAATGTTGCATCCTAGTTAAATTACAGTACAGCCTGGCTAAGTACTGACACAATCTGGGTAAATAATGATATAGTCTTGGTAAATATTGGTATAGGTTGGGTAAATAAGGCTAGTCTGGGTAAATCTTGCTACAGCCCGGGTGAATCAGGTAATAAACCAGGTAATTGAATTATATTGCAAACTCAAATCATGTAACAACGTGGTAAATAATGTTAGACCCTTGATAAATCGCGCTATATCTCAAGTGAATTGGTAAAATCAGCTATATATCAAGCCTGTCAAGACTATTTTGTAGTGACCTCTAATATTTATCATATAAAAATACACGAAATATGTATCAACTTATTCATTTACACATATTTTGTTTTCAATAGTTTACCTCTCAGAGTCTCAGAACGGATTAATAAACTTAATACCCCATCCAAGAGATCCCCATACTCCAGTGATTTTGTAATTCAGTGTTAAACAAGGATACCATAAGTGGTCGCTCACCCACACCCACCCATCAAACACCTCCTACCCTCTGGTACAACAGCGGCTATGAATCAAGGGAGCCTACTCATGGTCAACCACATATTGGATAGTGGTATGCATAAATCATTCACAACGTGATTGAAGTCTCAAACAAATTTCTCTTTGTGGGTCACAAGATTTGAGAAGAAAAACAGTAATGTCGTCTGGTCAGAGCCATGTTAATAATCACCCCAGGGCCTGACTGCCCCCCCCCACCCCCC
>WURV02205723.1:0-11359 GCA_011762755.2 Epimenia babai
AACATTTCCTTGTAAACCGCATCTGAGAGCCTTTCTTGGCTGATACTTGCGGTATATAAATGTTGTACTTTACCTTTAACCTTTTTACAATACCGTACAACAGCAGTATACACTACACTATACAACAGACACTACAACGATACCGTAAAAAACAACTAGAATATAAACTACACTACAACATACAATGTACACTACATACCAAACATACAATACAAGAATACTGTAAAGTACAAGTGCAACATAAACTACATTAACATACACTACACTACATCTACAACATAAACTACTACATGCAATATACACTACACTACAACATAAACTATAAGAACGTGGTCTACACTACAACTACAACATACACTAGTATGTCTAAACTAGAACACACTCCACCATGACACAGGTAGTCCACTAGGAAGATCATAAAATAGATCAACAGATCAAGTATCAACTCAAATAATCTGTGACCCTTCTGATCATCTTCTAATCAGAAGAATGATTCAACTATACACCGCAACATTGAGAGGTACCCAGATGTAGAAATGTGGAAGAGTATCACGTATGAAGCAGTACTTTGAGATAATCTACTATCCTGTTGAATTGTAATGAACGAATAAGACACGTCTTACGATTTGTGTTTCTTGTTGATCTTTAGTGATGTCGGCGTTCTCGTGTAGTCCGAAGACCTCAGGGTGGGGGTTTATGGGTAGGGTCCTGATGTAGTCGACGTATGACTGGTGGCTTCCTTCACTCGGTGCATAGTATGTGCCTGAGGGTGAGAACCTGGGGACAGAGTGGCGGCCGTAGGAAGCGCACGTCACGAATTTTTATTCAAATCATTTCTCAAACTTGACTGACAGAATGATGAGAGGAGGAAGGGGAGTAAGTAGTGGAGTCAGGTAAATATGAGCGGGTCATTTAGTAACTGTGTTAGTTATAGTATCGGTGGCTTTGTTAGTCGCTATGTTCATTACTGTATTAGTTAATAGGTTAGTGGCGAGGTCAAGTACTATGTTAGCATGTTGGTAATAATTTGATTCGTACGGGAGTTGGTATCTGAGTTATTATATCCATTACTATGTTAGCTACATTCAATTTACTATGTAAGTTACTATGTAAGTTACTATGTAAGTTACTATGTAAGTTACTATGTAAGTTACTATGTAAGTTACTATGTCAGTTACTATGTCAGTTACTATGTAAGTTACTATGTCAGTTACTATGTAAGTTACTATGTCAGTTACTATGTCAGTTACTATGTGAGTTACTATGTAAGTTACTATGTCAGTTACTATGTCAGTTACTATGTTAGTTACTACGTTAGTTACTATGTTAATCACTCCATTAGTTACTATGTAAGTTACTATGTCACTCACGTGTATTCTTCGTCCTCGACTATTTCCACATTACACGTGATTGAGAGTAAGGAGAGGAGGAGGCGTCGATCCTTGTCATCGGTCACGCGGCCACCGTAGTTACACTCACCTGTCAGGTAGGTGAGCGCCTCGATCTGCAGCTCCTCGTACTCATTCAGGAACATCTGACAAACATCATGCATGAACCATCAAACCACTGAATAGTGTTATTAATGAACCATCGAACCATCTCGTAGTAATAAATAATTAGTTATTTACACTAAACCATGTGACAACAGCAAAAATAACGATAAGCTTAGTAAAATGTCCCGTTTTTTATAAATCATTTCTAAAATCATATCATCCCTTTCATCGTATTTATCATGAACCCTTGAACTCTTTAACCCTTGAACTCTTGAACCCTTGAACTCTTATAGACCAATGTTTTATTACTCATATACAATTTCTTGTTCTTCCTGTGGCTTTCTATTTTGAGACACTTGTTGATAAATTGTTATCTCTAATCTGCGCCATGTAAATGTGTACATGTGTACACAATACGTGGTATTATCATCATGATCAACAGATCAACGGATCAACGGATCAACCGATCAACTCACGAGCATCTGACGCAGACTGATCCTCAGGTCGGATTCATTAAACTCGTACGGAATGTTCCAGCCCAGAGGCCCGAACTTGCGGCGTTCCTGGACGAGGGCGTGGAAGAAACACAAACCAAACAGCATCTTGTGCCACGCCTCGGGCTGTGGGGTGGGATACATACGTCGGTGTAAAGCTGATGGCCTCTCCAGTCAAATTGATGTGTCCCTTAACTACAGTTAACTACAGAGTATTTATACACCCACACATTTAAGTAATTAAACAAGTATTAAAAGTAATATAGCAAAATGAGACAAAAAATTAAACGCTAAGTTTGTTTCGACTAATTATCGTTAATATTGATAGGTTTCTCCTCTCAAATATACTTGAGATGGGTGAAATCTTGAATATACTTTGATATACAAAAGCTTATATCAAGTATACTCCATCAAGTGGAGCTTTGAATATAATTGATATACAAAAGAGCATTTACAATTATTAATTGATTAAACTGCGCGATATCAGAAATGAAATAAAAAACGACATTGCAAAATAAACCCACATATAACTTAATTACTACCATTATTACAGTTGTTCCTGCTAGTACTGTATGTATTTTATGCTATGTTAATTTTTAATGTGTATTTTTTATCGATGTAACATGTGTTAGACAGCGTTGCTAATAGTGCACTTTAAATTAAAATATATTTCATTTCAAGTTATATTATAGCGTGGAGGAAATGGTGAATTCATTTGATGACCAGTTTGTATGAGAGAGAATGATCTAGTAATATACGGTATATCGTACATTGTGACAGCAAACTACTGTCTACAAACCTTATTACAGCCATTAAAGAAGGCGGGGCTTGATATGGGGTCATTGAGGTAAGATCTCTGAAGGTTGGCCCGTAAGCCCTTGGGTGGTTCATTAGTCATCTTTACCCCTGTTTATTCATAGACAGATACCGTATATGATAGACACATACCATACATGATAGACACATACCGTATACCGTACATGTACTAAATGTGTGGCATCGCATAACTAAATAACAATTCGGGAAAAATATGACAATTTTGCCATTTTTGTGATCATTTAATACAGCAGTGGACTAACACAGGCAGTCCATTAAGACTATGGCCATTTAACACGTCAGTCCATTAATACAACACCCCCAAACACAGCAGTTACTTTTTACAGTAGCCCACTAGTAAAACTGCCCACTGACAAAGTAATTCTCTCGAGAAGAGGTCCATAAAGACAATGGTCATTGAAACAACAGAACATTAACACAGTAGTCCATTTACACAGGAGCCAACTACTAGTACAACCCGCTATACAGCAGCCGGTCACACAGGAGTCCATAAACAATCCAACGCTAACATGGATATCATATCTACGACTTATAAATCAAGTTATAAACCCATCAACTGAGCCACATATCGCTGTAAATCATCCCTTCATTACAATCCACCAATACTACATACTGACCACATACTGACTACATATTGACCACATACTGACCACATACTGACCACATACTGACCACATACTGACTAGATACTGACCATTTTGCAGAATAGACACTGGGAATTGGTCAGACGGGTAACTTGTCAACCACAGACGAAAACTTTTATGGGTTTCCTCTGGGATAATCACCTTAAATGTACAAACTCACAACTCAAGCAAGTCTATAAAAATTGATATGATAAAGCAAAAACATCGATTATATCATTCTGCCTAAAGTGAGATTTGCTCAAATGCCTTTTTGAGAAGAGAAACGGCATTAAAGGTTTCAAAAAACTCATGTAGTGTGATCTTCAATGAGCCAATAAATTAATCATTTTTTAATAAATTGTTTAATTTCATGAGTGATAAATTTTTAATGGATTGTTTTATTTTTAAAAACTGTTTTTGACTGTATTTTGCATTAGCATCCACTGGTAATGGTAAAGTTACTGAGCACCTCTTCACAGATCTTCTCCAGTTTTGGCATCCAGCTGGTTGCTAGGTGACAGTTCTGGAGCACGACCCATGTACCCTCCCGCAGTGCCGTGTCAATCATCTGGGCAGCTATGGGGCCCTAAAACAACATGCATGGTCAACATGGTCAAGAATGATGATAATTCAAGCATCTACACTGAACACACAAATCGTCAAAATATTCCATTATTCACAGAAAAATCTGTACCTTGCAATATGCCACTTCAAAAATTAAATTTTCAGTGCCAAAAATTGTGTTTGTGCCTCATCCAAATACAGCAGTAAAACACGAAGTTTCCACCATTACCTGTGAAACTCACCTGGAATACAGCAGTAAAACACGAAGTTTCCACCATTACCTGTAAGACTCACCTGGAATAAAGCAGTAAAACACAAAGATTCGATTCCACCATTACCTGTAAGACTTACCTGGCCCTGACCGAGGGAGATGGTTTGGATTGTAGAGCGATTGTATCCCATATCCTCGCCAAACTTCATCAGCGATGCCATGGGATCCGCCCCGGGGGACAGAACGAAGATGAGCGGCGCACAGCAATGCGAGTCGGCGAATGAGCCGGCGAGGTCGAAGGTCGGTGGTTCGAGGTACGCCTGGCCCATGTTGGCTACGATGAATTCTTGGACGGCCGGAACGATTTTGTCCGAGCGGAAACAACGCAGAACGATCATCTTCTCGAGTTGAGGAAGACTGTTGAAGGGTTTGGGGAGCTGGTAGTGCTGGGGCGTGGCCGAGTCGTACATCACCTTCCATTCAGTCACATTCTTCTCCACATCTGTCAATCAGCCATGAACGCTACAGAGTCATCCTACCAATCGTAACTACGATCCGTCCGCACCAGTGGGGCAGTCGACGCAGAAGTCAACTGCGAGAAGCTGTGACCTCAAACCCGTACAAATCGAGGATTTTTTCCTACATCTTCCTCAGAAAACGGCAAAATAATGAGGCATGAATATTGTATTGTAGAGGGGTATTGTAAATAGGTTGGATGAGATGAGACGTACGATATGATGTTCATAAGGGTGACCATCACTTACCGTTTATTGAGGAGCGCTATGAATAAAGTCATGCTGAAATGTCGAGTTCTACCTTTTTAACATTATGTATACAGCGTACAGATTATAAACCTATAAGACATGTTTTTAAAATTAAAATATTAATATACAAGTTTGAAAAAAATAATAAATTTTTTGAGAAAATTCCTCTATGTATGTATGAAAAGACACAAATTAACCCTCTGTGCCGGCTATTTTATGGCCCTTTAAACATGCGTCTAGACTGTCCTGTATATGGTTGGCCTCATTCAGCATGGGGTAAGATTATAATAGTACCACTCACAGACCCCTGGGGAGGAGAGACAGTGTCAAATGCCAAGCAACTAGCTACTTATGTGACACACTTCCCTAATTCTGGGACAGGTAATCATGTCTAGTGACAGGATGACGGAGCAGAGATAATGCCATGACAGGCAGTATAATGCCCAAACACAGCCATATCAGAAGGAAGAATGCCTAGCTGAACCACACTGCAAATGCCTCCCATGAAAAGGAATGAGATATTTCTGTTATAGTTCACTGATTGTTAAACACACTTTATGTTTATAGAAACACATTTGATGCTGCATTTGTATGAAAATTTAAAACATGTTTACAGATTATGTTCAGATCCAATAAGATCTTTATTTATGATGTGTATGATTGTTGCTCTCAAACAGCATTGACATGATGACAGATCAATAATTAGAACAAGTTAAGGTGTAGGTAAAAAATGAATAAAACCAGTATGGAAGGGGAATAACAAAGAATAACGTGAATGAAACCAGCATGGATGGGGAATAAAAGGGAATAAAGTGAATAAAACCAGTATGGAAGGGGAATAAAAGGGAATAAAGTGAATAAAACTAAAATCAGCATGGAAGGGGAATAACAGATAATAACGTGAATAAAACCAGCATGGAAGTGGAATAAAAGGGAATAAAGTGAATAAAACCAGCATTGAAGGGGAATAAAAGGGAATAAAGTGAATAAAACTAAAACCAGCATGGAAGGGGAATAAAAGGGAATAAAGTGAATAAAACTAGCATGGAAGGGGAATAAAATGGAATCAAGTGAATAAAATTGAATAAAACCAGCATAGAACACTCACGATCCCTGAAGCCTTTGACACCGAGGACACCATCGGCTCTCACAATCTCAGACCATGACTTTTCTGAGAGCCACGCGCTTGCAGGATTAGGGTGGGGGTTATCGAGAGCTACACCACCAGTGAGCAGGAATCGCCAGACATCATCGTTTATCCGACCCCTGTGTTTATACCATAACACTGACAGTATAACTGAGTTTTGATTTGACCTATACACCATTTCCTGGATTAAACACCAATGGAATTTCACTTTATTGTTAAATGGAGTAAGTTTAAGCAAGCATTAAAAACATTGCATGATATGTTAATAAAACTACATTTTTCTATATTTCTTAATATTTCATAGACTCATTAATCAACCTTTGATTAAGCCCGCAGCTTACTGGCCAACACAAAAGATGCATTATCAAAATATCAAATATAAACTGAATCAGTGAAGTTGTGAGGAACTCACTGGGTCACTGAAGCGTATTACAAAGCTTTTGCCAATGACTTGCAATTTGTCATTGCATGCAGTGCTCTATATAAATGTGATAGTACTTGACTTGTTTCACTTTTTCGCTTTGTTATTGTTCGCATGTTAGATTATGAGACAACACTCACTCGCCCTTCATAATGCCGATACAGAGAGAGAATGAGAAGAGGAGTTTGTCCTTCTCGAAGAGCGAACGGCACACGTTACGGTAGATGCTCTCGGTGAAGTGGTTGTTCAGGTTGAGGATGCGTTCATCGAGCATCGATGATGGCTGGCTGTTGGCGATCGACTGCAACACCACACGATACGTGGACGCGAACACGAATCCCACGATACACGACAATAATCAACAAGGCAATAATGATGAAAGCATTATCTCTCTCTCCCACTGTAGTTGGCTTACACCAGAATTGTCTGGACTACACCAGAATTGTATAGACCACACCAAAATTGTCTGGACTACACCAAAATTGTCTGGACAACACCAAAATTGTCTGGACTACACCAAAATTGTCTGGACTACACCAAAATTGTCTGGACTACACCAAAATTGTCTGGACTACACCAAAATTCTCTGGACTACACCAAAATTGTCTGGACTACACCAAAATTCTCTGGACTACACCAAAATTCTCTGGACTACACCAAAATTCTCTGGACTACACCAAAATTCTCTGGACTACACCACTGGATTTGAGACACTGAAACCATGTTTAGATTATGCTTTGCCTTGAGTACATGGCACACATCATTGAAACAGTACCATGAGGATATGTTCAAGACAGGTGGGAGTAATCAATTACCATGTATTGTACTAATATAATAATTTGATAAATTTTTTCTTAATTATTCTTCAACTTATTTTTATCTTTCATTTCCGAGTGACATAACAAAAACATTGTTTAGTGTATATAGCATAGTGCTTCACTGATCATATTGTATTACAAAAATCCGAGTGTTTTCATTAGGTTAAAAAAGAAAAATAGGCAAAAAACGTGTTTGCCATATGTGTAGTCTGGTTTTTTCCTCAAAACTACATGAAAATATGTTGATCTGCAGATCATGAGTCTGTGTAAAGATATTTGATCTTTGTTAATATAATTATTATAAGACTGACGATGTCAAATGACTTTGATAAATAACATATTTAAACACTAAGTAGCATATATAATGGTGATACAATTATACAACTAAAGAAAATACAACGTATCAACTAACTAAGCGATACCTCAACAGTGCTACGGGGCCAAAGATGTGTAAAGATAAGAGCTACTGAAGTAGACATGTCTTAAACGAACAAGAATCTTTCATTCATTAAACACAGCAATAAAGATCAGGTCAGAGGATGCTGCGAGTCCATTTTTATTGCTACTCATTAATACCCCAGAACTACCTGGTCTTACCTGAACGTAGAGGTTAATGAACCACACGAGGGAGTACTGGTACATGGGTTCAATATGGGCCATATCGGTGATGACAAAGAACAAGATGGATGAATGGATGGCGACTGGTCGGTAACCATTCCTCGTTTCATCAATCTCTATCTCAGTGGCTGTGGCGATTTCCTGCTTGGCTGAGATCTCCTCTGACAAGACTTTCGATGACGACAGAATCTTTATCGCACTCTCATCCTCAAGGATGTTGCCCTGTTGTTTAAAACCATTTTCTTTCACTCTTGGGTACAGTCAACATTAGATATTATTCAAATTCTTGACCTTCTCGTTTGTCAGGTGCATCTTTAAGAACTAAGCTATATCTTGTTCCCATAAATAACATATTAATTAATCAATGGAGTGGCACAAATGAAATAACAAAATTTAGGGCGATTTACATATAAACCTGACAAATGGGTACATTTTTATCCCTCAATTTGATATGCCAACATTGCCTATGGAACATATTATCAAGTGAATGAGAGAAATAAGACTAGGACATTAATTAATTGAGACAAATACTGTTTTGCGAGGCTTACCTCAGAGCTGGAGAGAACCTCGAGGATCTTGTCCTCAATCTGCTTCAGCTGTTTCTTGTTGGCTGCACCTTCGAGAATCAACTCATTCTTCTTCTCCTCGAGCTCCGGCTTCTCCTTGGTCGCCACGATCCCGAGCAGTTGGTCCTGGAGACCTTGCGGTGTGATCATGAAGTTCAGCAGGCACACCTGAACGGAGTTGTGTGGGTGGGTTTTAGGACATGCAACAATCATGAGGGATTAGTTTTACGTTTAGCTGCTGTGTGCTATCAAATGAATCGTTATTTGCTACAAAAAAGCGCATTTCCCTGGGTCATATTCACAAATGCTAATACAGTATAAAATACAGTATACCATTTTAATTCAATTTATTAAATGCAAATTTGATAGATTTTTTATTTAGACCATAAAAAATTGCGAGATTAAAGGATTGTGAAAGTTTACAACATACCATCAGAATATTGACGTGTGAAAAGCTGCGTTAAATAAAAACACCTAATATCGGTACGTGTGTGACCTATCTATGACCTTTTCTACACAAAGTAACAGAGACATCATTTATTCCATTGATTCATTTATTGATACACTTGTACCCACTTTAACGGACACTTCGGGTAGGTAGTGAGGGTTGCGTAAGCCAGTGGTCACGAAGAATCTGAAGTCGTGAGAGTATTCGATGACGTTATCACCCAGTTTGATGTACTCCACGCCTTGTTGTTTGAACGTGAGTTTTTGTAGAATAGGTTCAAGTATCGGGTCCAGTTCTTCCTGGATGTTCTCCAGGAGGATCGGGTAACCAAACTGGATCGAGTTTTCCAATGTGCGGATGTAGTTCGTGTCAGAGAGTTTGATGACGCTGAGTTTGTTGTTGCGCTCTAGGTTTTTGATCCACTTGTTTGCTTGGCCTAAATAAGGATAAATCCATATATTTGCTTGCACTAAAATGGGTTAAAAATCTACTTGTGCACTGGCCTCCAACAGGATGAAAATCCCACTTTTATATCAGTATATGACATTACAAATCCATCATTAATTTATAATTATCAAACATAAAAAAGATCTTGAAAATAGAAAATAATCAAAGATGCCATGATAAAAAAAAACATTTCCCATATGTTGTACATTATAATGCATGATGATGATGGGAGGACATTATAGAACCTTGTGGATCGATCATGAGGGGCCAGCGGCGTGAGTTGGAGATGATAATGCCGTTGTCGATGCTAAATGAATCAACAGGAAGTCCAGCGATGGTCCAGTCTCTGATCTTCACGGGATCACCGAGAGTGGCATTCATTGAGAAAACCTCCGAGCAGGGGATTTCTTTCACCTTGCATTTCGCTAGCCACTGCGCGATGATTTCCTGAAATGGGGACATGATGCGTGTATTTTTTATGTATATTTATTCGTTAATTGTCTTCTTATTTATATCACCAGTTCTTTATGCCAACAGAGTGCCTAAGCACATCATAGACTTTGCTAAATCTGGAAATCTGTGATGATTATGTTCAGTGACCTGACTAGATTCTGGAGTGGTTTTTTCTCGAAAGACAGTGACAGTTTTATCCAAAACACACGCACATTAGAGGTAAGAAGTCCTCATATAAAAATATTTTTGCCAAAACCATCCCAGATAAGGTACTGGTTTGATATACCACACGTTTTCCAATAATCCAGTCGTCACAAGTCCACCTGCACCCATGTGAACAAGGTGAGAATCGCTATAAGCTGTACAAGTTGCTGCAAAAATTGGCTTCCATCATAAGTACCAATTCCATTCCCATTATAAATGGTATATCAAGACGATCAAACGAACCTGTCGGAAATCGACAGTAAAAGCCCCGAGGTATGCCACGACTCCTGATGACAGAAGGACATCTCCGGTCATGTTGATGTATTTTTCAGCCAACATATTCGCCTGCTCTGTCCATCGAGTTTTCTCACCACCCAAACCCCCGATCAACTTCTCGGCTCGGTCAAGTTTTTTCGAGCAGAGATCAATGTTGTCCTCGAGGTCCTGCTTCTTCTGCGTCATCATCTCGAAATCATCGTTCAGAGCCTGCAGCTTGTCAGCAACCTAACGACAGAAGTAAACAAGTTAACATTTTTGCAGCCTGCAGCCTCTCGCTGATGGCTTAACTCTAAGACTGATTACAGACCAAAATGTTTAAAGCATACCCAGATATTTTGCAAGATGTGAAGATAATTTAGATTTCCAGGAATATTCCAAGAACCATGGTATTTAGTGTATATTCAGCATCATTCAGCATCATTCGGCATCATTCGGCATCACTCGGCATCACTCGGCATCACTCGGCATCACTCGGCATCACTCGGCATCATTCGGCATCATTCGGCATCACTAGGCATCACTAGGCATCACTAGGCATCACTCGGCATCATTCGGCATCATTAGGCATCATCCGACATCACTCGGCATCACTCGGCATCATTCGGCATCATTCGGCATCATTCGGCATCATTCAGCATCACTCAGCATCACTCAGCATCACTCAGCATCATTCAGCATCATTCAGCATCATTCAGCATCATTCAGCATCATTCAGCATCACTCAGCATCATTCAGCATCATTCAGCATCACTCAGCATCATTCAGCATCATTCAGCATCATTCGGCATCATTCGGCATCACTCGGCATCACTCGGCATCACTCGGCATCACCCGGCATCATTCGGCATCATTCGGCATCATTCGGCATCATTCAGCATCACTCAGCATCATTCAGCATCATTCAGCATCATTCAGCATCATTCAGCATCATTCAGCATCATTCAGCATCATTCAGCATCATTCAGAATCATT
>WURV02205734.1:0-11356 GCA_011762755.2 Epimenia babai
ATGATGATGGACTATAAATTGATTGGCTGATTTTTGCGGTGTTCCCATATATATGTGATGGTAATTAGGATAGCCAAAGTGGTTCTATAAATAGCTTTAGAGCACCAGACCGGTTATCTGGGGTCGTGGGTTCGAGTCCCATCAGGGGTATAGGTTTTTTCCTGTTCATTTCTCTCTGTACGAATGTTGTAAACGACTACCTCAGGTACTCAGGAGTCCACGAAGCGAATACATTGGCCAGCCTGACCTCAATCTCATAGAATATGGATGGTCCATGCTCTAGATTGCCACATCGTCCAGCAACAACGCACCTGCGACACTCAGCTGCGAAAGGCTCTGATCGAGGTTTCTGGCTATACCCCCTACAGCACTTCCGGCTCCCATGATAGACTGTCGAGGAGGTCATACATACACGTTACCGATGTAATGTTCTGTGCTAATAAATGATGGGATAATCACACAGTTTCTGTTTTGCATAAATTATATTTTTTTTTGGCATTTGAGATGTCGCCCTCAAATCGGAAATATATCCGATATATATGTCACCTTATAATTGATGTGTACATGCATTATATAGTGAGGATTCCATATGTATCAAGATAATATAATACATCAAAGTGCATATAATATTATTTTTATCAAATATATGGGCGATCCTTCGGTAAATTGTTGACAATAATGGGCATTTTCTTAAGTAGGACAATCCATTCTGATGACTGCACTATCGCCGTTCCTCGCAAACCCAGAGGGGACTTTTTGCAATCCTCATATTACATTAGTACAATACTCATGCCAACCCTCCCATGTTGTGAAATCTTCTTGTGAGTACATACATCGTTCCTTGACATACTCTGTTAATACGATAAACGGAATCCTACTACATCGAACAATGCGAGTTTAAACAATACGTTTTACAGCGCTGGTCAAGGCCGTTATAATACGTAAAAATTATGATATAGGTCCCTGGTCCGAGTGGACGTGTTACCTATAAAAGCCCGCGTTCGTAGAGAACTTCAGCACAAGTTGATCTTGCGTCTAGCTAAAGTCTCAACCCGAATA
Source organism: Epimenia babai (assembly GCA_011762755.2). Classification (NCBI taxonomy): domain Eukaryota; kingdom Metazoa; phylum Mollusca; class Solenogastres; order Cavibelonia; family Epimeniidae; genus Epimenia; species Epimenia babai. Next base: position 1,060 of record WURV02205734.1, read on the forward strand.
CCAGGTCTGTGAGCACACTATTATGCACAGTGTAGTTTGAAGTACTTTTTACCTTTATACGTGTGCGTGGTTTTTGGGCTTGCAAGCTTCCAGTCGTTGCGTGGCAACCTTCCTAGTCTGTGGTCGAACGCTATTGCTGAATATGGTTGGAGATATTCTAGAATGATCGGAAATCGGCGTTGCGCAAACCACCCGGTATGAGCAAGGCATCGTCGATTTATTTTATTACGTCAGGAGACCATAGGATTGTCTAAGGATGCCGCAGACTTCGCTCAGTCTGCCAGTAGTAAATTACAGTGATATGCGTAAATAGCTAGGAAGTAGGGCTCGGGAAGACAATGCATGTGTAAAACAGAAGTGATGCTATGGGCGTTAACGCCAATGCTATACTCTGTATGTAGAAATACTTCAGGATTGACTCGTTGTTTAAGTTATTTCTTGCCTTTTACAAAGCTCGCTTTTCTGGCGCCTTTCAAAACGGAAAATGAGTAAGATTATCCGGAATGAACATTGAGAAAGATGTATCGCGACGTGGGTTATTCTGAATTTCTTAAAGGTATGAGGGGTAATAATGTGCGACTATTTTTTATTATCATTTATAAGTGGCACTAAATGCTCGCCCTCAGCTAAGCTATTTAGTTGACCTAAGGATATGCTTAGTTTTATTTTAATATTGGGGAAAAGCTGGAGTGGAGCTGCCATGTCTGGATAGAGAGTTCACCGTCGTCCTTTCAAGAAAATAGTCGGACCAGCGAACAGACAAGCTATGGATGTTGTCCACAGCAATGCTACAAAGTAAACTCCCTTGCAAACCAGAAAACGTCACTGGTAGAATACAGTTTAGACTGCGGGTCGAAGCAGGGTCTGCTGCACTCAATTCTAACGATCTCACCACTTGTAATCTAATCTTTCTATATTATTAAATATGCACATTTCTCTAGCTTTCATTATTCGCAGCCGTCGAACAAGACCGATCAGACGTTACATTTTGCGAATATAATTTTGTTGACATTTTAGATATGTTTGAAGTAATAAAGACTGGCAATTGAAGGAGAAATGAAGGTCTCTTCGACATTGCTATTCTTTGTAGAGTTTTAGGTGTCGCATTTTTTTATCCGATGCTACTACAATTCTGTAATGATCTAACTTGTTTATTTCCATTATGGCCCACGTCCTTTGACATTGATTACATATTTGGGCGGTATCGTTTTGTCAGCCATAAAGAAAGTTCACCATTTTTGACTTTCTCCTATTACTTCATGTATAATACGCTGGAGGCAACCTCCACTCGTTTTTGACACTTAAGTTACTTAAACACTGAATATTCATAGACAATATTAAGCATTTACATACACATAACTGATATGGTAAAGGTATGCCAGATAAAACTACAATCCTGTAATTGGCATTTTTATCGAGTTAATTACATACAAGCAGCATGTCAGGTTGTCAGTTCAATCCATAAACGCTATTACTTAGTTTATGTTAATTTCCAGTTTGATGTTATTTATACATACGTTGGTTATGCTTAGTGAAACTGAATATTACGGTCCAAGAGGCAACCACCCGACGGTCTCTTATAATGATGATGTAGAAGCATAATAAGACATCCCTCGCATATATTTCAGTATTCTTCATTGAATTCGTCTTAGGTAATCTAAATCAGCTGCGTCACAGGGCTATCGCAACCCTTACGTAGCTGAAGACAGTACTACTGCTATCAGTAATTTTTTGATGTCTTCCGGATGATTTTATTCAAGGACACTTCACAGCATGCCGCTACGCCCGTTTTATATAACATTTCTTTGTGGGCATTAAATCCACCCTTAGTATGAACGATGACGCCCAAGCAAATAGATTATTATTGAATAATAAAACTACAATTCCTCGGACTTATCAACACCGTGTCATCTGCCAAACAAATATGATTGCTGTGTCCATAACAATCACGGCCGTGGGATGTTCTATTTCACGTAGAATCATCTTACTATAATTATAACGAAAACAGGCCTGGGGAAAGTACATTCCCCTGACGGAGCCCTGTCTCAATTTTATCAAATCGCTTATTTCGTTGTCCACTCTCATATTTGCTCTCTGTTCGAAATCAAGATTTCCGACGCAGCGTAATGTTCCATTAATGCCTAATTTACTTTGTGACAAATATTACTCTTTAGTTTCCGGAGTCACAGGAAATTCATATGAAACGATGATAATAATAACGTGCCTGTGAACACGTCTCCAACTCGAAACGTAACGCTTTGGTATCTGAGGTAAATATTGTCGTATTGAATCATGTGTTTTGTCTCTAAGGCAGACAATAAATTCGAATTATTCTTCAATGTGTGTCGCCAAAATATTCACGTATCACAAATTCTTAATATAAAAATTCTTCAAAAGCCCAGTGATATTTTTTTCGACCATTCAGTTGAACCAGTGTAAACAGATTCACAAGGACAACAAAGCGATCTTCCCTCTTCCCTGTAGCTATGACAATACGGCGTCTTCCCTTCTTGCTCCTTAGTTAACAGGTAGCCGCCCCGTTCTTGCTACACTGACAATTTGACGTTTTGCCTTTTCTGTCCATCGTAACAATAAAACAAAGTCTTTTTAGCCTTCTAGCAACATAGCGTATTCCCTTCATCTTCTGCTAGTCGGTGTAATTGTGTGATTCCGGTATACCGGTGGATGGCAGATTGCACGGAGTATCGTAATAATCGATCGAGTGTTATTCATCTGTTTCCGCGAGCATTTGCGAGGTTTTCTGCGTACCCTTGAGTGTTAAGATAATCGGCTACCAAATGCTAAATGCAACATAGAATATAATTAAAAATACCGTGTTAAAATTTCTTACTATCGACTATTATACAACTTGTTTTACTGTCACTGTATGTATCAAAACTGAACCCGTTTCATGGAATGTTTTTGATATTTTAGATTGTTTAATTCACGATGGCCGCTTCACCGAAAGATGTTGTCGCTGTTCAGCAGAACTGGGCTTTTGTCGGCAACGACCTTATGGGTCTCGGAGTAGACGTATTTGGCCAGTGAGTAGACTTTCAGTACGTTCACCCAACCCCATGCGACTCTATACCGTTTAACTATATTATTCCACACAATAAAACGACTACCTAACATTTTTTGTCCAATCATCGTCAATGAAAAATATGCTCATTTATCCAGCCTGGGGATATTTGAAAGCAAACACGAAACACCTAACATTATAAATGTACTCCACGATGTAATAAAGAAAATTCTTTAAATGCCTTCCTTTGGCATTGTCATTTTCTCGTCGATTTCTCGATCTCTATTTCCCACGACTTCTGCTGCATACAGGTTTTTTAAGGCGAAACCGAGCTACGCTGCTCGTTTTGAAGGAATTAACCTCAACGGTGGCTTCGACGTTTCTAACCCGAAGATGCGTGAGCACGGATTGCGGATCATGGCGACCCTCGGTTCCTGGATCCACACACTGAGTGACTACCCCGTCGTGGTCGAGTTGCTGAAACGTCAAGGAAACGATCACAAGCAACGAAAGATCGGCGAGGACGAATTCAGGGTAAATGACTCTACAAAACTTGGCAACTTAGATTTTTACACTGCAATAATCATACTATTTATTTCAGAGGAAGGTATCGTAGGGTCAAATCGATAGCATTCAATCCAGTTGGCCCGGGATCAACCCTCTCAACCAGAATACAAATTAAATAAGTTATTGCAGTCATATAGATGTTTAGTGGTATTTCCTTTCGCATTTGAAATGAAATGAAATTTATTTTTTTAAAGTTTACTTATTAGCAGAGCTGTCAAACACACTTTACATGAAACAATAGCCTAATGGTCTAAGACTATGATGTAATTACTGAAATTATAGAAAATTAACATCTAACAGTATACAGGTAATACAGATCAATGTTAGATACAACTATATACATTTAGAGAGCATGAAATGGATAACAATGTTGAATAATTTGGTGGAAAATAGAACAAATATCGAAAAAGGAAAATCCTATGCAGGCAAAGTTACCATGGTTATCGTAGCTATGAAGAATTAGTGAGAAACAGAAACAAGCAATCGCTTTAAAAGTGTTGACTCATGGTAAATTAATAAAGTATTGTTGAACTATTTAGTAAAAGCGATGCTGATTAAATGTGCTTTGAGATCGCCTCTGAATTGGCTGACAGTTGTAGATTGTTGATTTTACGGTTAAACTATCTCGACTTATACTCGTAGAATGTTGTGTAGATCAGAATGACGGTGGTTCGCCGTGCAATAATGATAAAATTTATTTTCAGGCCATTGCGCCCTACCTCTTTACCGCGGTCGCAATCCGCGCGGGCAGTAAGTTTGACCGCACTGCCTGGACGAACATCTGGGACTTCATCGTGAGAAATCTCGCCGAAGGCTGGAAGTAAATCAGCGATATGGGCAGTCGGGAACGTTGATGTCGACACACATCGATGCCATATATACGGACACTTGTCTACTTTTGAAAAACAAAACGTGTCAAAACATTCCGAGTAATTAAAAAATGGCAGCATTGAAAAGACAAAATTTTCTACCTCGTAAGACAAAAATAATCATTCACGAAATTCTATTTCCTATTCGCAATCTTTATTGTAACTGATATATTACTATTTTCGAGAGTATTTTCTTTTTGAGAATAAATCATAACGAAATGCCCATGAAACCGAGACTTATTCATTGGGAAATATAGAATTTAAAATAAAATTCGTAGTCAGGAAATATTCAGGTTGAGCTAATCAATGGAGCTATAAAGATTTTGAACATGTCTAAAATTTATTCAGAATTTGAAAACCCCTCTACATTCATACCAAGGGAGGCAGTTGGCATCGTAATTAGATCGTTGGAATTGAATCCAGAAAACTCTGAATCCAGAAAACTCCGGTCGATGTCCTCTTTAGGACGATGTCCTCTTTAGGAAGTATACTTACCACATTTGGCACTTTTCCGTTTGAGCATAAGGGTCTAGATAGCCTTTGGAGTGTGTTTATGTAAGGCGCGCTTTCGTCTAATGTAGTTGTGCCTTGAACGCTCTCTGGATGGTCTCTCTCTCTCTCTCTAGCGTTTACCTCTCCGTAATCTCACTGTGAATAATAATCATCTATAACAGATTTATCCAAACCTGCGGCGTATGTAGGCTGGCCGAAATAATTTTGAGCCAGCGCCCTGGCCCTGGATAGCCGGACAGTCTACTGTTTGGCTATACTCCAGAGTTTACACTACAACATTTTTCTTATAATAAAGAAAAGCTAATCCATTCGACGTGTAAACTACAGAATACTTACCGACAATCTTTTAATTTGAAACGCCATCTCGTAACCAGAAAACTCTTGTCGAATCGGCAACTTAATGACATTCGATCATGAGACCTATTTTCTCTGTAAAACATAATTCTTGACAGCAGAGACCCCATCACGGGACTTAATACCAATATCAAAACTGTTTTCCGCTGAAACGGGATATAATCCAAGTCTACGCATGAACAACCATAGGTCAGATCTCGGCTCTCCGCACTCAATAAAAATAGTTGGTCAACATTTTCACGTACTCCAGCACTCCGAAGAAGACTTCCGAGTCCTTGTTCTCACGAAGCTTCACGAAGAATGAGGCATCTACGTGGGAATTGACGAACTAGAGACAGTCACCGAATTAGACAGCGTTGCCGAAAACCTGAAAAGGAAACGAGAGATTTCTCTCACACACCGTGACAAATCTATCATCTTTGACATGCCCCACGTCGTATATGCACGGAATTGCTTATTGCACCTGACGAGGCATACGTAATATGCCACCACGGCAGGGCAAAGCCAGTGATAAAATCGGATTAGGATATGAATGGATTTGAATGGATACCCTTAAGAGGATAAATTAGAATAAACGGGATATTTCCTTTATATATTTAGGAAGTTTTACTAAGACTTCTTATGGGTGAATTTGGGGTAATACCCGTTGATCGATCACGCTGAGATCACGTAATTAGCCGTGTGTGGTATATTTTAAAAGTTAAGCCGATTTAATCTTTGAGTGGCGTAGATTGAACTGTTAAATTTCAGCCGTCAAAGGTCCCTAACGATCGTTTTATGAGCGTAAAGATGACATATTTTACAAGATGGCTACTTATCATGGCTAGTACAGCAGCGTATAGTGAAAATATATTTCATTATAGCGAAATGTCACCAACGTCATTTATGTAGTGATTAGTATGGCCTGTCTACTGAGGATATTGCTGTCAATATTCCCGTCTATATCAGGTTTACCCGCGTGTACACTGGCGGAGACCGGCCGTTTCTCGGTATCTCATATCTGTCTTATTATGAACTATTAATTTTTGCTGGCGCCTGGGCCGCATTTGCACACTCTATAATCAGATTATGGCTTCCTTCGGCTTGCTAGAAATCAATGTCTTTCCAGAATCTTTGTGGCAGTGTCCCAATGTCTCGGTAATGTATCTATCGAGCCCAAAAATAACACGTCTCCCAATTGCGCTGTACAATAAAAACCTAAACAGATAAGTGATACTCATCTTATAAATGAATAAAACGAACGTGATATAGAAACTAGTTATAAATATGTTTTCATACTGAGTTAAATGCATGTAGGCGATTTGGAGGTTGTTCCGTAAGGCATATGCTAATGAAGGACCTACCTCACTTAAGTTAATTCCTTATTTCTTCAACCATTGCACAGAGAAGCTTATTAATGTGCCTGCACGGTATATTTAGACTAAACTTAGTGCGTTTAATCAGCCGGGTAGCTCCCCAGCAGTCTTACTCTTCTATATTACCGTCGTTTCAACACCTGGTGGTGCAGTGATTATGTTGCGTTTCACCAACTCCGCAAGAACAATTCGCGGACGGCCGCAGGTAATATCGAACGTCTGCTGGAGGCAGCAGATAGTCGAATGCTAGACATGTTGTACTCGTAGTCGAAAGGTAGCGGGTTCGATAACGGCCAGCTGACGGCTTTCCTGCGAAGATTTTCAGCAAGTCATTTACCCCCCCCCCCCCGATTCCTGGAGTAAACCGTCTCCAAAATGGGTAGAATCTCGATATCATCTTTGACGCGTTATATCCTAACCAATAACATGACACGTGTCAGACGATCTATAGCAAGCAAGCAGTGTGACCTAGGCAGTTCTTAGCCTTTCTACGAGCCAATGACGGGAAAGTAAAAGGAAGGAATACTTTTTTATGGATGAAAGTCGCAGAAATCTTTGCAAAACTGTGGCATCAACGAGCGTTCAACAAATCGCTTTGTCGAATAAATTTATCGATAAAAACTCTTAACATTATCTCCCTTGAATAGGAAGGAACAGAACGTAGCACCTTTTAAGAAAATTCTTCGTAAAGTTAATTGGGGCAGCCAATGTGGTTCTTCGCGTAGCTGGAGAGAAATACACAGAAAAAACCTAAACCTCTCATGAGACACGAACCCACGAGCTCCGAATCACCGGTCTGGTGTTGTACCACCAGAGCTACAGGGGCAAGCTTTCCCCTGTGCATTTATGTATTTAACACCCGTTTTGTGAGAATCACTGATATTTTAAGTCCGTATGTCATGCAAGCGATATACACAAATATGTGTCTGCAACAAGCAGGAAGGACTATAAATTGATTGGCTTATTTCTGTGGTGTTTTCTATATTAACAGTGACGTTAAGTGACATAGCCAATGTGGTTATTCGCATAGCTGGTGAGAAATTCACAGAAAAACATATCCATCTGATGGGACACGGATTACGTTCATTTCTTTTCCATGGTATTAAAATGAATAATTATTCAATAAAAACAATGAACTGATGTTTACCACTGTAGTGTATCTTAATGAAGCGTATCCAGAACAGTATACAGTATCCCAGTTTGTGGGTGTTGATTGAACGAAATGCACCGAAAAACCTCCACCTCTGATGGGACTCGAACCCACGACCTTCAGTCAACCGATCTTTTGCTCTACCAACTTAGCTACAGGGGCAAGTTTTTTCCTACGCATTTAGGTATTTGACACCGTTATTAACAACCTGTGTATATCGCTGGCATGATATAGCGACTTTCAATATCAGTGGTTCCTAAAAACGGTGTTAAATACCTATATGCGCAGGAGAAAACTGGCCCCTGTAGCTCAGTTGGTAGAGCACCAGACCGGTTATTTGGAGATCGTGGGTTCGAGTCCCATCAGAGGTGTAGGTTTTTCTGTGCAGTTCTTTCCATCTATTCAAAGAACCACATTGGCTATCCCTATTGATATGCGTGTTGATTATTATTCATAGTTGTTGTTAGAATCCTGAAACACCACGAAATCATAAACATTAGTTCAATTAAAATTCTCGGTAAATGAAGTGGATGTGACTATTATGTTAATTATGCTAGAATGTATGGAATTAAAATACGTTGACGCTACCCCATACTAAATATTCCGTTAGAAAATTTCCGCATATAAAAATGTTAATATCACAATTACGAAACAAATCACAAAATAAATAAATCACGACATATTATAAACCGCTGCCAAACGAGTTTGATTTAGCAAATATGGTAATGTTATAATGAAATGAGAAAAATGTCATGATAGTCATTTTCGTAATATTGTATGTTTTAGGCGAATAATTATCATACTCCTATAATGCTATGATTTCAATTATATTAATGCAATAATGCCGTTGTGCAATTTTGGAAGTTTCCAGAATGATCTATTGTCATGATTGCATCATTTTCTCGCGGATCCATTCAGTGTATATTCATGGGAATATTACACATTTAAAACAATGACTCTGAATAGATAGATAGATAGATAGATATACGTTAGCTTGATACTTTTAAAAGTAAAAGGTGAAGTAAAACATTTATAGACCGCAAGTATCAACCAGTAAGTGTTGTGAGATGCGGTTTTCAATGCATCTCCCCATTTTGGAGAGGGTTTAGTCCAGCAACCGGGGAATGAATGAATGATCTGTTGAGGATCATCGCAGAAAGGTCGACCGGTGGGCAGTTTCGAAGCCGCGACCTGTCGGTTACGAGTCCTATCCCCCTACCACTCTATTAACTGCTTCCAAGCACCCATACATGTATTCGTCTCGAAGTGTAACCCCTACTCACTATTGATAGTAATGGTAATTTATTTATAAAGCACAAAATCATTCCAGTATCTCAATTGTGCTGCACAGCAAAAATAAACGCTCAAATAAACATAGTGATAACAGCACTCAAGTAGCTGTATATATAGACCCTAGTAAACAGATGAGTTTTGAGATTTCGCTAGGGTATTAGATGCGCGCAGCGTTAGTGGAAGATTGTTCCATAACCTAGGACCAATGCTCATAAAGCACCTATGATCGGAAGTGACTAATCTAAAATTGAACACGCTAGCTAGTAATTCGTCTGCTGACCTTAACTGTCTCCGTGGCTGATAAAATGATACAAGTGTATTAATGTAATTTTAGTTACCTATCTTTAGGATTGACAAACTGAAATAGATCTTCGAGAAATAGATAAAAAAGAATTTCTTGGAAAATATTTCTTGAAAGTGATGTTAAATCAATGAGTTTGTTTTTATATAGGCTAAGAGTTGTATATTGTGAAATTTCAGCTGGGAGTGCATTGAAACATTACCAGTTGGGACGTGGACAGAAAGCCTTGGTTGCGGTCACTGTAGACGACAGAAGAGCATTGCAGGGACAACGGATATACTTCTCACCAGCTGCGGCTGGTTTGATTGGCTGAGACAAACAAACATGTAGACATTTCACTGTAGCCTGTGACCTCATCAATTAAATCGTCACCTGTAACAGGCATATTCAGGTATTAACTGCTATAGCCAGTAACTTTCATAGTGATGTTTACATTAACCAAGTCCTAAATATTCACATCAAGTAACCATTCAATGTTTACATCATATTACCCTAAATGCTTACATCCACTAATCAATAAAGGATTATAAAACCAACTCCCAGACGTAGAAGCCAATTGAACCATTAATATTGTATCAATTAAACCTCTAGATGACAAGATACCCACAATATATACATAAATCACCTCTAAATGTTTGCATCTAAGTTTCCATTTAGTAACTAACAACAACAACAACAACAACAACAACAACAACAACAACAACAACAACAACAACAACAACAAAAGCTGTACTACCACACAAGACATCATAGTTAATCGAGCCTGTACTACCACACAAGAAATCATAGTTAATCGAGCCTGTACTACCACACAAGACATCATAGTTAATCGAGCCTGTACTACCACACAAGACATCATAGTTAATCCAGCCT
>WURV02205745.1:0-11355 GCA_011762755.2 Epimenia babai
AGGGATATGGATAATGCCAGGGATATTCATAATGCCTGGGATATTGATAATGCCTGGGATATTGATAATGCCTGGGATATTGATAATCCCAGGGATTACAATTTCCACATTTTGGTTCGTAAACCAGCTATGCTTCTCGTCTATAAGCAGAAAATGCGTGCAGATCTGTAGTTGAGATTAAATAGCTCTCCGTCTGGATGTGGTTTTACTGAAGGAATAAAGAATTCGTTGCTCGCACTCCTTAATTTAATTAGTGAAGCACTACGGTGTCACTCGAAGGTCACAGGTTCGATGCACGCCGGGCGAGAGACGCAGACTTGTCCTACGGATATCGGATATCGTTCTATAATTCTAAAAATACAGCAATCTTAGTCGCGCGATAGTAAAGCTGTCTGCTCAGGGTGAAGGTCGGTCAGGTCGAAGCAATAGCATTCACAGCAGGTAATTAGGGAGATGACAACATGAACATTCATCAACTACAAAATGACATAATCTTAACACACTTGGTACCTGACACAGGTCACAGGTCATAGTTCATATATAGGTGTAATGTACTATTGTATGTACCTATTATACCATAACAAGATGGGCGCAGAAAATGAACCATTGAAAAAAGTACAGAAAATGAGTATACAAAATTAGTAGTCCATTCCACAAGGGTAGAGACTTGGGAATATAACGAGCATATCAAAGTGACGTTAATCCCTGAATTACCGTTCGCTGTCGTAGATAGATCGGATGGTATGACAGTCAATATAGATCATGTAGATCATGAATATCTGTATATATAAGATTACAGACTCGCCTTCTACGCACGGACGCACGCGCGTGTAAGATTACCTGTTTGGAGATGAAAGAGACAAGCCACCTATATCCGGTAAGGAGAGAACATCTTACAAACGATATCATCGTTATTTGTAATGAAATAGAGCCAGTGGGGGATGGGGGGTCAATGTCGTTCGAAAGAAATAAGGTGCCTTCAAGAAGCGGAAAAAAGTTATCCAGTTTCTACATCATGGATCCGACGCTGAGAGTATGTATGGTAATGCTAGATAAAACGGTAAAATAGTAAAATAGTAGCGATGTAGAGTGTAGTCGTGAAATAGCGCAATAATAGTTTAATAGTACATGGTGGATATTGTCAGGACATGCCAACAAATGACAAAGTCACATAAACGTAAGGACAAAATACAAAAGATGAGATATTCGTATATCACGATTAATAAAATTAATCAATCGTAATAATTAAGTTATATAAAACAGGTGTCTTACCTGTAAATTCACTTGACTTGTGGTTCCCAGACTGTAATTGGATCTGAAAAAATCAAGTTGCTTCGCTCAAGAAAATGTCAGAGCTGGTGTTATGTACAGCGTACAGTATACTGTATCCAGTGTACAGTAGTAAATTTGTACGATATTCCAAATTTTGCTGTATGGTTATTTTATTTAAGTGCTCAACCAAAGATATTTACCAGCATCCAAGACAAAATAGAGGAGTTTTAGAAATATGAAATAAAAATGAAAAAAAAAATTAAATTCATTGGATTAAAATGTACTTATTAGCTGCGCTGTCAAACACACTTTACATGGAACAATAGCGTAAAGGTCTACAACTATAATGTAATCACTTAAATTATATAAAATTCACACCTGACCAGTATACAGGTAATACAGATGAATGTTAGATACAATTATGTACATTTACAGTGAGCATGAAATAGACAACATTGTTGAAGAATACACTGGAAAGTGCAAAATATATTGAAGAAGGATATATTTTAGAATACCGTATATTGAATATATTAGAATATCATTAAGCATTTGTACATAAAATAAATGTACAGAATAATATATCCATTTGATCGAGAGAAGTTTTCAGTTAATGCTGAGAAGGCTATTCACAAACAAGACGGATGATGAAATTTAAAGATGATTTAATCCGTTAAAAAAGCTAAGACTAAATAAGACGCACGATATAAATAAGTGAATACATTTACTGAAGTTGATTGCTTGAATAAAAATGTAATATGCAGACGGTTTGTGGTTTAAGAACTAAATATGGAGTGTTTTTTCCGATCAGTGGCTAGTAATCTACCTCAGTCTAGTAGACCAAATGGATGGGGCCTTCATGTCCAAGTATTACATTTATGTCAGCTTATAATAAATAACAGTGTTATTATTAAGTCTGTTTTAGTCTTTAGTCTTTAGTCTTCATCCTACCTCCGCTTAATAAAAATCTTGAGGAATATCATTTGGATAGAATAATTCTCAAGTAACTCATGTAATACTTAGTTAAATTGTGGTTTTTTAAGTTTCATTTAAGGTGCATATCTTACAGTTTCACAATCGTTTGTATATTGCGATTCTTGTTATTCCTGTTGCATAAAGTAGATGTATAAGCAATTTACACGCCGTGAATATTACTAATATTATCACCATGATAACGGAGCTAGGATAAAATCAGCTCGTTCCAAAAAAATGTTTGGCCACCTGCGAGGCTGGTTAATTCCCAGCTCCCATACAAAATGGTGTATATTATGAAGGAGAAGAGTGAGTTGGAATTCAATTTTTTGTGGCGGATTGATAGGGAGCTGGTGAAGATGATGAGAACATGTGTAGCTGCATTTCGTAACTAGTAGAAAGCAGATATTTAAAATCATAGAAATTACTATCAAGAACTCAGTTGGGATTCTCGAGGAAGACGAGATGTGATCGATGAAGCATGAATCAGAAATTCACGAGATTTTTTCGAGCAATGTTTATTTATATTCTGCCTTGACGTTCCATTAATGAAACAACCGGGATTTTATGATTTGGGAAACGTGATTATGTAAGTCGAGATTATTATCGAAAATACTTGGAGGAACTCTCGCTGATTTTACAAGCGAAATGATTTGAAACTGTTAATAATGGTACGAAAAATAATCAAAGTTTCCTCGATGAAAAAAAGCAGTAAGCCACCCGCCGTATTTTCGATGTATACAGCATATTTGGGAGTTTTTCACATATCGTGGAAACAATATTTGTGTTGTTCAAAGTAACTCAATTTCCAACTAAGATCGTCACCAAAGCTACAAAAGTCACACGACACTGTCAGCGTTGTTGTCATTAAACAAAACAGGAAACTGCTGATTTTCTGTGTAATGAGAAATGCTTTGATATAAATTGGTTTACTTGTACAGTCGACATAACACATAGGTGTAAAGTCATGTAGCACTGGAAATTGAAAAAAGGGACAAAAAGGGAAGTGAAGTGAAAGGAAGGAGTGAAAAAGGAAGAAGAGGAAAATGGAAAGGAAAAGGAAGAGGAAGGAAGGAATGAAGGAAAAGATGGAGACAAAAGAAAAAGGTGAAAAAGGGGAAAGGAAAAAGGACAAAAATCATGACCAGGAAGAAAAAAGTTGGGGGAAAAATGCAAAAACAAAATTACAGGTAAAAACAAAAGGTAAAAACAGGGAAGACAAAAAAATTAGAGGAAGAAAAAGAGACGTGAAAAAGAAACAAAAGAAAAAAGAGGGAATTGGAAAAAGAAAATGAGGGAAGAGAAGAGTGACATACTTAGGCATGCAACAAATGTGGCCCGTTATGTTAAATTACATGTCATAAAAATGTAGAATATTGAAAATCTAAGTAGATAAATAATATGCTATATAATAAACCCTAATTAAAAATAGCCAACAATCACTGCAAAATGACCGGCCATGACCCGTGAATATGTCTGGCCAACAACCTTTTTTTTCTGTTACCCATAACGTGAAACGCAAAAGTACAGGTAAGGGACGTCTTATTGACTAACTGAGATAGTGATTGTCACAAGCTTTTGTAAACAAGTACACTTCTCCAGGTGTAACGTTAATATACTGACAACCTATCTATGGCACCACGTTTTATAGGGAGGTGACAGATTCAAGTGATCCTAAACTTTGATCAGCTTTGATCAGCTAAGTGTCGTCAGGCGATGAAGGTATAATTACAGTATATATGCTTAAGCAAAGCACGACTGTCCATTGTAAATGCGAGAAAATTGATAAAAAGTATATTACAAAACTTTGAATGCGTACATTTTTATAATATTCTTTCGTCAGTTTTCAGACCTTACTATTGGACACTTGAGCCCTGAGCTGATGAATGAGTGAAAAATACTGAAAGCCACAGGAGCTTTAAATTATTTTATGTTCGTTTTGATGGAAGTAAAATTAAAGCAATATACGATATATATTATTGGTCTTTTGTGAATACATATTAAATCGGGAGAGGGGACATCCTTCACATATTTGGAGTAGGGCCAGATTGAATTTTGCTATAGGAATTTAGGAGCAACAGTGTAGGAATAATCTCATAAGTATACCAAAGATTAAAAAAACTAGTACTATCTAACGTCGATCAAACTAAGACTGTCTCAAATTCTAATGGACGACTACCAGTGAATCCACTTAAGTTGGTAAACGATTAAAGTGAAGGAGCTACCTTAAATGATAAACAATTCGCGGTAAAACGCTGTAAATGGGTCATTTAAAAGATACTCAATTCAGGCTGCCTTCACAACGCTCCGGTTCTATAGACAGAGAGGTCTGAAGTTACCGAGGGTTACAACTGATAACGAGTCCTGATATACACATTTATCATACTTCTGGTTATACACGAAGTTCCTGTGGACTTGAAAGATACAAAGTTACATGACTGACTGATATTCCAAATGTGTTTT
This sequence comes from Epimenia babai, assembly GCA_011762755.2. Lineage (NCBI taxonomy): Eukaryota > Metazoa > Mollusca > Solenogastres > Cavibelonia > Epimeniidae > Epimenia > Epimenia babai. Next base: position 4,705 of record WURV02205745.1, read on the forward strand.
TATGTACATATAAATGGTGCGATTATAAAGAAGTTTCTTGTACAAAATGTGAACAAACGGTTCCATGTTGAGCCTGTAGTATATGTGAAACATATGAATAATTACTTCACGGTAGGTGTTCCCCCACGCCGTCTAAGCAACTGATAATCCATTCGTCGTGTTAACCACATAGGCTAGCATTGTAAAGGGCCATATGGCTCAAAAAACGATTACATTTGTAATCGGCCCCTTCGTAACTAATAATCGCATAGTAATTTAACCAAAGCGACAGCGGAAACACTAACTAATGTCACTGGCGTTGCGATGGATATTTTGTATAAGGGAATATATATAGAGCCCAAAAGTTACGATTTCGATTGCTTCTCATTCTTCTATTTTTACAGTTTTGGGTGCCTGCAAAACGAAAAGTGAAAGTACCAATAGAATGTGGAAGCTAATAATAATGCCATTAGTAAAATCCAGTTTTTATTGAATACTGAATATTTTGAACTTGGAAACTCCTGTTCGAAGCACATTATAGTAACAGATAGCTTCATAAGAGCTGCGTTCTTAAAGGTGGAAGTCCAGGAAAACAAAGAAATGAACTATGAAATAAGGATAGTTAAACATTTTTATATCATGGAAACTATGAACCGATGACTGCTGCAATAAGGAAAATAGCGTAAAAACAAAATAAAAATGAAATGCCATATTTTTGGATGACGGCGTTATGAGATAAATTGAGTCACATAAAATGAAAGCCCAATCTGATATATAATTATATTTGTATCAATATTCGGGCAAATGACATCTGACATGCCATTGATAGTTTGCAATCCGTTTTCTTAGTCAGATAAAAGGCCACAAAGTTCTCTGTTTCATATATGTAGAAATATATGTTAAGTGGCGATATTGACATATTACACAGAAAATCAGATTTTACTAAGGTCCAGATATTGTCAGTCAAGTCCAGTCATTGTCGGTCTAACACCATTCATTGTTGGTCTAAGTCCAGCTATTGTTGGTCTAAGTCCAGCTATTGTTGGTCTAAGTCCATTTATTGTTGGTCTTACTCCAGTTATTGTTGGCCCAGTTTCACTTATTGAAAATGGAAGCAAGTTTTAGTTCAGAATTCTACCGCCAAGTTGGTATAAATAGTGTTTTGGATGGATATAGATGCAGGGATATGTTGGAGGCTCATCGGACTGACCATTGCTATAATTGTAATTATATCACCACTCACCGATGGGTCTTCAGTTGATTTCTTTATACTGGACGCAGGCTCGTATGATGTGGTACATTTAACGGAATCTGTGACGTTTCCTACATCATTCTTCGGTGAATGTTGTATCTTCGGCACTTTTTCGAGACTTGCAACGAACGCATCCATTTGTAGGTTGACCAGCCGATCGTGTTTTGACGCCGCGATTTCACATTTGCCCCACGGCTTATGGCAGTATTTTCTATGCATTGCATCTAACAGAGACGGCGATTTCGGGGAATGCAGCGGAAATGTTGGGTAATGTTTCGTCTGAGAAACATCATCATCTGACGCATCGAAATGACCTAAAACGCTGGAACGCTGTTTCCTCTTCGTTCGTGTGATTCCGTGCCAGGTATTACACCCTTTAACGAGACCATCCCAACTCTTGCCTCCTAAATTTGTCGCATCAATCATAAATTCTTCATCATTCTCACATTGTGCTTCATTAGAGGTCTCTTCACTCACTATGTTATCGATGATAACTATGCTGTCACTATCTGCTTGATTCAAGTTGTCTGAAACAACCTCAGGCTTTCTATTTCCTTTCAAATCCTTAATCAGTGTTTTGTCAACGACCAAATCTTTACCATCGAACGTTTCTTTCTCAGATCCTGTAACCTCAGATCCTGAACTTCCATCATCTCCATCCAGAGCTCTACCCATCGAAGCATCGGCCTCATGCAAGCCTGAAACTCTGGAATCACGATGCTGACCAGACTGAGGAATACTGCTACTACGGAACTCGCTGGGAGAGGGCGAAATCGTAGGTTTGCAAGATTCAATAACATCATGAATGAATTTAGTTTGACTATCTTTTAGCGAAAATGGTTTTAAGGAATGGCGAACTATTAATGAAGGAGACTTCCTAGCACAACTTATTTCGTTAACTTCCGCTTTGTTCTTTTGCACTTTTGCGACTTCTGCAGGTCCAAATTGTCCGACAACTGATACAAATTGGCAGGAAGGAATAACTGAATGCACTTTAATTTTATGACTATCACTAAATTTTGAATCCGAACAGGAAAATTTCGCTGACTGATTGTCTCCCATATGAAAGCTCTCCGCCTGAGAGTCTCCTACTGCAGAATTTTCAGAAATATCATCCGATTTTTCACAAATACCACTGTCATTCAGCGACAATTGTCTTTCAAAACTGATATCTTTGTACGAAATGTGGTTCGCTGTTTCATCAAAATCAGGTACATTAGTCCTCGGACAGACGACACCATGAGGAACGTTTCTGGAATGAATCACTGATTTGGATTTGATTGGGTATTTCAAAGGCGATGTGCCTACATCAACAACATCACAACTGTTGTCCTTTTTGATGCCATCAAATATGTTACATGAATCACAAGTGCTGTTAAAAATCGACCCCTCCGGGTCCCAAAGATTTTCGAGACTGTGGCTGCGACGGCGATATTTCGGGTCTCGCGAACTCAGAGTTTTAAATATCTCTACTTCTGCATTTTGAGGTGATGGTAGAGGTTCGTTTAACGGCCCAGTTTGATCATGGCTATTGCCCTTTGTCCAGATTTCCATATCTGACAGAGAGTCTCATGCTACAAGCTTCGGCTTTGTAATTCAAGCATGCTTCATTCAGCATCGACGCTCCGAGCATGTGCAATCATTAAACCAGATTTCACATCTAACACCTGGAATAAAAAAATGTGGATTATACAGAAATAACAGTCAACAAATTGAGATTTGACAACATAACAGGAATATTTTTATAGTTATTCACGCAAAAATGTCAACTAGATTGTCGATAATTAGCCCAAAAAAATATGAATTATTGCGATATATATATAACGATGAAACAAAACATGTACAAACACAGACTGATAATGACAGTCGTACAGCATGAAGTGATAATTCACGTAATTGAGAATGGAAATTTCCACAAAATCATGGCCGGTTATGCAGGCAATGTGTTCTATACACAAGTAATTTTCGTTGCCACACCGATGCGGACAGCCGCATGATGATTTTATAAACAAACTGATCGGGTACCTAAAACTTTGCAAAAATATATTATTTTAACACTATATCGAAAATCTTTAGAAAGCCAAATAACATTTCTAGGTGTCTAAAACTTATGGTGATGGTTGAAGAAAGAAAGATGGAACTAAGAAAGAGTAATCCACTTTCAAAATACTGTCTATACCAAACGGATCTGGGTTATAAATTAGCTCTGAGTACACAATATCTCTCGTAATGAAAATTTCTCTTTAAGATATATATATATATGTACAATTAGAAATATACAAGATAACCACAATTTGAGGAGATCACAACATAGATGACCACAGATTAACTATGAAATAACCACTACATGGAGACATGATAATTAACAGTGATCTATGGTGAAATATCGAATAAACGAACGAACGGACGGACAGACAGACACACACAGAAATCAGTAAAGGATGTACATACCAAAACTCTCATCGCAGAAAATGTAGCCATAAACGAAACATACGGCATTTGTTTTATAAACTATAATACGAAGATTAATATAACGGCACAGTTGGTGATTTAACTGGTCTCACAAGCTACATACCCCAACCACACTCCTCTCGAATCATGCCGTCATATGGTAATGAGGTACTTATGAATAATGAACTCAATGAGAAAAACGTACGAGTTTTTCTATTTATCGAGCGTCCAATTACTCACACGCTACTAACCTGTTTAGAAATAATATGAAATGTCACTCGATATCAAATAGTTGAAGAGATTATTTGATATACGACACATTTTTCGATGATTCGGCACCTTTATTAATTACCGACTTTTACCGCGACCTGTAACGCGTATTAACTACGTTCTCATGACTCTTAACGAAAACAATATATAGATGGTTCTTCGAGGAGCTCGTCGAGACTGCGGTTAAAAGCTCACAGAATATGATTAGGGTCATTTATTATAGTAAGGGCGTGGCAGTTGTGGTAGTGAAGGTCCCGAACAGTGTCTGGGGACAAGTTTGGAGATGAAGGCTATTTCGAAAAAAGAAAATTCTGCATAAAAAAAATTTTGCCGATAAACTTGTGTAGAGAAAAATCTTGGAACCGCTGCCATTAACCCCTTCGCCGCCAAAATTTTTTAACCCCTTGCATACCACAGACGTGTATATATATAGATATCATGATGGATTATGTTCCAATGCCCGCCTAAGGTATATATAGTGTATGGTGATAGTGTATATAATATGTTCACTTATGCAATCATGATTCTCTGAAAAAAATACGGGTAATGACAGATCTATTTGATATCATGACATCTACACTTGGCATGGGTATAATTACTGTTATCAAAGATAACTGAGTTATCTGAGATAAAGCGACCGTCTGCTAGATTATATAAACTGTGGGTATCGGGTCTAGAATACTCTAGAATACGGTGGTACGTAAAGGGTTAAATATGAACACAATCTTCAACATTATTAATAAAGAACGACAGAAAAAAGTTAAAAGGGAAGAAATCCACGTTAAAAAATGAATTATAAATTAGTAAGTGTATGTCTACTTTTAGCAAAGTAAAGAAGTAGATATAATACCTGGATCACACATAAATATACATCTGAATTAGGAGATAACTGAATAACTCGTACGAAGTAGCTACTGTAGAATGACTGGGTTCATCAGGAAACCTTAACATTCACTCAGTGATGTATTATAAATACACATTTCACTCGCAGAAGTAGTTCAGCATATCACTGGTTTTTTTTTATTGACATGACCTAAATAATTACATACATGAACAAATAGGCAAACAGGTCAGTGAGACATAAATAAGGCGCGGATGGAAGGGCGAGTAGGTGAGGGTAATATAAAAATCAACACTTGAACAAAATTATTAGTAGTAATTGAGTCATTTACATGGATATTACTATGTATAGGATTATGGGGACTCGATCAGGTGACCTTGCTGTTTGTACTGAGAGGTCATCAGCTTGATCTGGCGACTTCAGGATTAGTACTGAGAGGTCATCAATTTGAACTGGTGACTTAATAGTTTGTACTGAGAGCTCATTAACTTGATCTGGTGTCATGGTTGTTTGTACTGAGAGGTCATCAACTTGATCTAGTGACTTTATGGTTTGTTCCGAGAGCTCATTAACTTGATCTGGTGACTTCAGGATTAGTACTGAGAGGTCATCAATTTGAACTGGTGACTTAATAGTTTGTACTGAGAGCTCATTATCTTGATCTGGTGTCATGGTTGTTTGTACTGAGAGGTCATCAACTTGATCTAGTGACTTGATGGTTTGTTCCGAGAGCTCATTAACTTGATCTGGCGACTTCAGGATTAGTACTGAGAGGTCATCAATTTGAACTAATATCATGAAACCATTGGTGATGTACATGGCCATCTGAATTCTGATGATCAGCGGTGGACAGTACTAAATGATGGCATCAAAACTGAATTAGTGTGGAAATAAATATCGAAATCCAAATGAAATAAAATAAAATTTTATTGATCTTTAGTGCCCTTTTAACACATGGCTATCAGCAACGCTTCATAAATTTACTAAAGCTATGGCGAACGAAAAGCAATTGGATATAGTAAAAATTATTAATCAAAAATAAATGAAACGTATACGATATTATCACACATGTGGGGAATATCACTAGAAGTTAAAAATATATCACATAACCGTGTCAAATTTTATAATCACAATTTAAATTATCACAAGGGGAAAATACCTCAAATAAAACAATTATGTAGTTTTAAATGAAGAGATGTCGTAAAATAGGTGAAAGGATCACAGGGCCAAGGGATTATATATGGTAACAGATATTTCTGATCAAATCCCCGTAAAGTTGAATATGGATAGTATAACAGAGGACAAATTTTGGTTTAGATTTGGAGGTATTTATTGCAGTTATTGTCTAATGCATATCAGGAAACTGTACACATGACGGTACAATCCTGGTGAAATCAGAATAGAATGATGTAGTAAAACAACATCCAACTACTACCAGTTACACGTTGCCTGGCCCGAGTAAGAATACATCACCATCTACCATATACAAAAAGTTAATGGCTGAGATGAAAAAAAAAGATTAAACGCGCAAAATAATGCGATAATGTTGAACACCAACCTTGACAGCGAGTTAATGACTCACCAAACTAAAAAAATGGTAAGTTAGACACCTGGATTTTGGAAATGGTGCTGTAATATTGTTTCGAATGTATTTTGTATGACAATAGGCTGCATTAAACTTATTGTCTTGGATATTACTGGCCCCCTTACAAACTAAACTAGCCTATATATATGCTTTAGTTAACACGATAAATACGTTGGAGCCATATCATGAGCTCCTGGCAATGGCTGGAGTACGAACCAACCACATGCATACCTCTCTAAATATCCAAACCGTTTAGACTATATACAGAGAGAT
>WURV02205756.1:0-11355 GCA_011762755.2 Epimenia babai
GACGATGACGATGACGATGACGATGACGATGACGATGACGATGACGATGACGATGACGATGACGACGACGACGACGACGACGATGACGATGATGATGATGATAATGATGATGATAATGATGGTGTTGTTGTTGTTGTTGTGGTTGTTGTTGTTGTTGCTGTTGTTATTGTCATATGTAGATTTTCATCATCATACATTCCTGTATATCTTATGTTAATGATAATGATAATGATTTTGATGATGATTATGATGACGATGACGATGGCGATGACGATGACGATAAAGATAACTATAATAACAATAATAACGATAATAATAACGATAGTAAAAACGATATTAATAACGATAACGATAAAGATATATATATATAACGGAACGATATAGATACCTGTAAGGTAAAGGTGACGGTAACGGTGGCGGTGGCGCTGACAATGACAATTATACCAGGCGTCATGGGGAATAATCATGAGTATTGATTGGAATTCATATAATCATATATCTTTGAAAAATATTTCTTTTTTTAATATTTTTAGTTTCAATCATTAGGCTGTGACTAACTTTTCTGTGTGTACAGCGTGGCAGAATCAATGAGACTAAAGACTGCGCTGTAGAAATAATTACATTGCATTTCAGTACAAATATGATCAGTTGTTGAAAAACAGCGTGGAATATTTAAATTATCGAACATAAAAATATACTGGCGGCATACTGCGCAATTTACACTCAATAAAAAATTTATTATGCGCCTAAAGAAATTGCTTGAGTCACCTCGCGAGTTCAAATTATAGCCGTATTGTATACGATGACTTTTTAGAACTTTAATTTAAAATAACACTTTAAGATATAACAGGAATGCAGTACCTTAATTGACACCATCAGAAGGTGTCACTGATGTGGAGCGATCGATAATGAAAAACTCGGACGCCGATGTCAAAAGCACCTTTATTTTCATTGTCTTATGTGTATTTTTATATTTTTTTATTTTTATAGTAATCAATTTAATGAGTTGTATTTTATTTTTTAATTATTTATTTGGTTTATTCAACAGAAAAAAAACAGAATGACACAATTTACACTATGTACATATAAAGGCCTAATTAAAAATGCACGCACAATTATTATCCACTAAAATATGTACAAAGGGTTCCCTCATGTAAAGGCTGTTGAAAGGAAGCGCAAAAAGTTGAAATTATCTTATGGTTCGCGCTCCCTCAGTAATGTTGAGTAAGGAAAAACGGGATTCATAATAACATATAGTGTAGAAATTAAAAATTTAAATTAGAAAGTATTCTAATTAAGATATCAGCCGCGGGTAAGTTGGTACTGGGATACCCACAATATAGCAGTATAGCGAACACCTAACATTTACTGATCTGGAAAACGACTAAAAATGTTTCCCATCACCAGTACTATAGACGCCGAACGTAACGCTCTCTTCGACGTGGTTAGTTTCATGCGCAGGCGACTCTGGAGAGACGCAGATTAAGATCAGACCCACTCTTTCAAGAAATCGATTCAACCTCCGCGCCCTTCATACGCTTCATCTTCAACCTTGAAGCTTCCTTGTACTCAGCTTATATTTTGTCACACTGTAGACACGAACGGTTATTGATCCGAGAATTCCACATATATATATCGAGGCATGTCAATTCACAATAACGCTGTCGGATTAGTATGGTAACATGCCGTTTACTCCGCAGGGTAGGGCGAAGTTAAGTTCAGACCGATGTTTGTAAATTTGCGTCAGATGTGTATTAGTGGAGAATTTGGTAAGATATCACACACATACACACACACATTTAGCCTGTTAACATTATCACGCTTGCGATGTTTATGTGTCGTGCAGAATATCTATATGTTCTCTGATCTTGAGTAAGTTCTATTGTCTAATATCAATGCTTTTGATATCCACATTTGTTTAGATAAAATAGTTATACAAATTTTATTAGCTCACCTGAGCGTATGCTCGGTTATCGGAGTTCCTCCGTCATCCGTCTGTCATCCGTCCGTCCGTCCGATGTTAACATTTTCTTAAAGTTTTCTCAACAAGGATTTATCATAGAGCTTGCTATTTGTCAGATATATTCCTACGATCGGTCTTTTTTACATTTTGTAAAAATCTTCTTAGCAGGAACCGCTTTGATTTCGTCATTAATGTCTATGTTAAGCAAAAGACCTTCATCCTCCATCTATTACGATGTCTTGTTTACCTCAAGACAGCGGCACGCAACGACACAATGGCTTGTTTAGTTCTCAAAAATTTCTGGGCTCTTGTAATTTCCGAGATCACGTGTAACTTTTTATCTTTTGTTCGTGACGTCACCAAAGATCGTTAGATGAAAACTGTTCGGCTGTCGAAATGATAATACATATAACCGCCATTGTCACGCCCTTTGTGAGCGGTAGAATTATTAATACATTTCAATCACGTATTTCCGTGTATTTTTCGAATTTTTACTGCGCATGCGCCGATGGTCTTTTTTTTCGTTTTCTAACATACATCATTTTTACGTTAACCATAGTGATATTGTTCATGTTCATCATGTTGAAGGCGATAAATCACTTCGTCATTGGGCTAAACTCTCGGATTTTACTGGTGCATTCTCACTCGTCCATGAACACAACAAACTTCGCTCGTTGCAATATACACACAGCAATACTATTGATAATGAACAGATTCTCGTGTTGTATAAGAACGATGGTTTACGTTGGCGGTATCGCCGTAACAATCGCATGGGCCTATGGCACATTGTTTATTGATGGCGGTTATCACACATTCATATCTCTGTGCTGATTTAAGATGGCAGAAGCTATTACTTCGATAAGTTTTATATAACTCCACCAAGACGTAAATATAACTAAGAAAAAATATAACCGGCTGTTACAATGATACGCCTCATACCATTTTCTGTGTATATATTTATTGTACATAGTTTCTGGTGCTGTTTTATGCACCCATAGAGTTATTACTAGTTATAACCATCGCGCACTGTGTACAACTGTACGTCTTCATTCCAGGGAGCATATTATGCAGTTATGGGAGGAGAAAGATGGCGACGATTAAATACCGATAGTGATGGGTCAAAAGGTCACGCGACCGGAAATAGGAGACGGCGTGAAATTATATAACGTTCTTAAATTTAACGAAGCCATCGCGAAGTGGACTAAAGCATTGGAAAAAAGTTGCAACCCAAAAGAAAAATTTGTGATTTTAGATTATTTAATAACTGCAGCGTTCGATAGAGGCAAATACCACGACATGTTAATATACGCTGCCAAACAGATCGACATTGCTCACCAGCTCGATGACGTGGAGTTACGCGCAGAGGCGTACCTAAACCTCGCTCGCAGCAATGAATATGTCAGCGAGTACCACAAGGCGTTGACCTATTGCCGCCACTGTTTGTCTAACGAAACTGATGACGACAGAGTCAGCGGAAATGTATACATGTGTATGGGCCGGGCGTATAAGGGTCTGGGTCAGTACTCACAGGCAAGCCAAAACTACGAAATTTCTATAAAACTGGCTAAGAAATGTAAAGACACGCTTCTCGAATGCCAGTTGAACTCGGCGTTTGGACATTTATTCGTTACCTTGAAAGATTATGATAAAGCTTTGTTTTACCACCTGCGTGCAGCTGGTCTCGCTCGACAGTTGGAAACTTGTGATATACCAGGGAAATTCAAGCGACTCACCTGTTTTAATTTAGCTATTCCAAATCGAAAATTGGGCCGATTAAAAGAAGCCATGGACTACTGCGAGGTAAGAAAATCCTTCTCTTCCCAATTACACTAGTGTCGAATAGAATAATTATGTGTAAGTGATTATATGCACTAATATATCCCGTCGCACAATCACAACATCGCAATCGCCACTTACTATCATCGAAATTTTTAGCTCCGATGCTTGTCGTTGTCGGTCATCATCATGTAATGTTATGTACGGGTGAATGCAAGCTTCTAAAGCGAGAAATCAGCTACAAATAAGCTCTCAACTGCGCTGTAAAATATGGAAAATATAAAGTATTGGTGAAATTGTTAAAATTATGAATATAAGCGTCATTTTTGTGTATATATATATATATATATATAGTTAAATGATAATCAAAATGCTCCAGTACAAAGATGCGACAGAAAAGATGCGAAGGACGTTTGCGTACGGACAGTCAAGGGCAATGGTTTCATAATCCGGGTCCGACACATGAGAAGCCACGATTGTCGGAAGTTACACGATGATAAGTGTTGAATACGGCTGTCAAAAACGTCTGCAGAACGCAAACGACGACCGAGCACGTAACAAGAGATGAGCTCATTTATATAAGATGGCGCAAGACTAGAGAGAGCTCGATACATGAACATCAGCACCTTAAACTCGATACGTTCGCGAAACGGAAGCCAATATAATGTCATCAGTAACGGAATGATGCGCGAATATTCCTGTCTTTGCATGACAACACGGCACGCTGCATTTCGTATCCGAGTCACATTCGCGAGTAACAAGGAGGGACAAGCGATCAACAAACTGTTACAGAAGTCATTCCTCAACCGCCGCGACTCTCGCGAGAGACCCGGTGTAATGGCGGCGATCTGTTGCGTAACGTTATTGTCGGATACGCCGTATGTATATGAGATGTATGAAACAGTTCTTACATATGTTAGCAACGTGAGCCTCAAAGGACACTTGTTGATCGAAAACTACCCCAAGGTTACGCGCTTCAGCTGACCCAACACCACTATCGCCTATATTTCAATAAAATTATGTATTTTATGCTCAATTTCTGAGCATTTGTGTCTTTGTTTCCTTTACCTAAGATTTCCATCCATGTTTTGATGTCGCGTGTGTATTGTCGTATTGTCGTATTACATCGATAGTGATCACCGCCATATTGGATGGCGATCAGTAATTCAGGCCTATGATAGGTCGACTAGTTAGGTTTATGAGAAGAAAAATGTATAGCAACATTTAACACTCCTATAATATTGAGACAACCAATTCTTTCAAAATTAATTTCTCATTTAATTCCATCGCCTTATTTGAGAACCGAGACATATTTTGGTTTTTGGGGTAATTTTATGATTAATTAAGCCCAAAGGTACGATATCTATCGATGATTAAATATTAAATACGTATAGACTCCCGACGATTTATATTAATCCACTGATTTCGAAAATGCAGCAATTAAAGTGCCACCATCGATTGTTGTTAACACAAATCCAATCATCGAGTAATAGTGCAACACACATGCGTCCGTGTCAGAATCGGTCAATAGCCCTGAGACTTTTGGCGTAAATTGCTGTGATTAGACGCTAGTCGCTAATTTGTGGCCGTTAACGCCCGTCGTCAGTCACACGTAGAGACGAGGGGGACGAGGTGTTAATCAATGCCACTGTCTTCGGGCAGCGTTTCGCTTTTATATGATTAGACGAGTCGTGTCTCATAGTCGATACTGTACTCAATGTCGATGGCCAGCTGGATGTCAGTAGCGTTCCTCATTCACGTAGGTCACGATAAGGAAGCTCGATTACTCCTTGTTAATCATAACAGTCGATAGAATTTGTGTAGGCAAACGACAAGATTATGTCGCCACCGAGCGAGTAACGAAAATAAATTCGTAAATTCGTGTTATAGCAAACAGTAACTTTTCTTAGGCTGGGAGCAAGATGAAGTTTTAGTTGAAACACCAACCGGAAGAATATCAACTGCTCCTTACCTTATAAACGCGCACACTGTATAAGAGGATCATCTTCACTTTTATTCCAAATAATAAAGTAGTTGGCTCCTCGTCAGAAAGCCCACATAAAATCGGCCAACATTACGAATACGTCATAAATATGGCAATGTCGATTGACGCGACCAATGAATGCGGCCACATACTCTTCATCTACCTCTCTGCGCTGTCATACAACAAGATATCTCATACTGGTTCACCAGTGTCTAAAACCTTGAGTGACAGTAATTAATATATCTTCGTGTAATAATTACAAATTATACCAAGTATCTTGAGTCATCCATCAGAGTCAGTCAGAATGGGTCAAACGCATTTTCTCCATTTTCTGTCAAAATTTGTGGGATCGGTTGTTCGTCAGACCGCGAACCGCCGCCGATCGAAACTTGTTCAAATGTCAGTTGAAGACGAACTTATTTTGAAAGACACTATATTGACAAAGGAGGGAATTTCAAATAAAAATAATCTATTAAAATTGCAGATTTTAGAACTCATGCACGATGTCCTCTGAGACAATTCAACGGGCATCTTTAAGTTTTGTAATTATTATTACTAATTACAAAAAAATAGAACATAATCGCTTTAGAATTGATTTTCCCGATTTTCTCGAAGTGTTTTGTTCGTTATTTTTCTCATTAGAGCCCTTGACTGAAAAAGTATTCACATCTTTGTATCATGTCACAGGACGCGATGAAAGCTAGTATGACAAACGAAGATCGAGAGCTGCAGGCGAAATGTCTCTGCATGTTTGCTGATATCCATCGCTGTCGAGCTCAAATACAGGTCAGTTAGTCTCATAACAAAATCGTTTATCTAAACTAAAAGCACTAAACCTATCTCGGTAACCCGGCGTACGGCGGTTTCAGATCGATGCTTCTGTCTGAGTAAGGGAGAGCGATTTTCCGTGCGAAACATTCTAATTATGTAGACACAGAGAACTACATGTATATTTATCCCAGTCGTCGAGAGAGGTATTTTTCAAGGAACCGTCTGTTACTGTTTAATTCAGATTGCTCATCTTCTCTGCGATCTTTGTAGTTACAGCGTGATTTTGGTCGAGTATTTAATCTGTGTGCCACCTCTGGCCACTCATTGCACCTGATGAAGTATACTTGATATACGAAAGCTTGTGTTAATCCTTATTTAGTCAGTCAACAAGGTGTTACCTTTGTATTTTCGTATTTAAGACATGGCTAAAAGGGCAACCCACACCTCTATGCTTATCTTAGGATAACATTTCCCCCTGTGAATTGCTCTCTGCATCTAATTTATTAGTAACTATGCCTGCGTGACAAAAGTCGCTACGTAGCGTAACTTTGTATCAAAACCCTATATCATTTTTGTGCGCAATTTACATCTGGTATGTTTGCTTCTGGGATTTCAACATGCGGTTAAACGTAGGGGAGAATGTGTGTGGGGTTGTGTTTGCTTCGAGAATACAAAGATCGAGTTAATTGAACCTAATTGCGTTACACGAGCGGACGATACCAATGCATGTTGTGTTCAAGTTTAGAATATTTGTTTACGGAAGGAAACGATGTATTTCTGACGATACGCTAATAACGTCGTTCTGTAGCGTATGGTAGTAATGTCAGAATGTCATCAATTTGAACCTCATGGCGCCCGTCTCAGGCAAAAATTATTTTCAAAATGAAGGTCATTTTCATTGTCGGATCCGAATTTATCGGTTACCTGCTCTGGTGTACAGAGTGATACACATCCATTACATTCATACTACACGCATGAAAACGCGAGGTTATTGAGCGCAACGACAGAGCTACAAAGCCGAGAATGTATGCGTGCTTTCAACATCCATTGATAATGTATAGAGTACGATATTCTACATAGCTAGGACAGATCAATTCTTGTTCGTTGAGAGATGAAGCAATGACGAGCGTGGATATTTACGTCCGTGCGGCTTGTGGGGTTATTATAATTATTTGTATGCGTTCATATAAGAGCGGTTAGACAGCGATTGTATCTTGTGGTAAATATAACCGTTACAGTCGTACAGGCCGCCGGGTTGCGGTGAGACCGTTCAGGAGAATTCCTATTGTTATTCATATAAGCAAGCATTGTATGTGGTGGCAAAAACACAACGAATGCAATGCGTGTGTTTATTTATATCAAGGAACTGTACATAATCAATTAGACACACCGCGCGTGAGATGTGGTGAGGAAACGACACAAATCCCATTTGAGAAACACGAAAATGCCTGTGCTACATTATGTTTTTGATCTGTCCGATCAAAATTTTCATGTGATTATGAAATTGTTCTCATGTGCTTGTCAAATATAGAACTATCAACACTCAAAGCTTCGACCCCGTGATAGAACCAACCGTATCTGTAGACGAACATCGCAGAGAAGAATTTTTGGCTGTTATCTTGTACAGCGTTTTTGAGTACAATAAAATACCTACACTTAAACCAATCAAGAAAACGCAGTGTAGGCCTGGGAGGTGTCAGAGACATGACCTTGTACATGACCTTGTACATGACCTTGCACGTCGTGACGCATCTGATACAGACGTAAACTGCCCTGGGGATTAATCTAAGATATATACGTCTCTCCCGCGGGGATGAGCCGCGCCTTGGCAGTGTATGGGTAGTTGTGTATTCAAACAACTTCGTTAAGAAGATATTATTTCATTCCTCATTATGATCCCAAGTATCTCAATATTGGTAAAGTTGTTGCGTACATAATAATCTTCACGGTTTATTAACTAATTAATTAATAACTGATTCGGCCAAATCTTCGTCATTTATTAATAAAATAATTCATCCTGCCATTGGCGGTCCCAAGCAAGGCTGAGGATCTGGGAGGGTTGCGCCGGCAAGGGCATTTAGTGTAAACCTTGGGAGAGACCGTAACACAATACCGAACAGATACAACGTGTGCCACAAGTGGTGTTGGCCAACATAATCCGGGTGGAAAATACGTGTGACTGTTAGACAACGGGGAGCATGAGAGAGTCCAGGGAATGAGAGGAAAGTGTTAAGACAGAAACATGACCCTGAAGATATTGGTACATT
This sequence comes from Epimenia babai, assembly GCA_011762755.2. Classification (NCBI taxonomy): domain Eukaryota; kingdom Metazoa; phylum Mollusca; class Solenogastres; order Cavibelonia; family Epimeniidae; genus Epimenia; species Epimenia babai. The sequence goes on from WURV02205756.1 coordinate 8,762, forward strand.
GAACGTTCGAACAATGACTGGGAAAGACAACGAACTAGTCAGTATGATGGAGAGAAGGAAAATAGATATTCTGAGTGTCAGGGAGAAGTAGAAGTGCAGAAGTATGAGGGAAAGAAACAATGCAAAGAACATTGAAGGTGGGTCTGAACTGTTATATAATGGTGTGGACGGGAAGAGAAATGGTATTGAAATAATCCTAAGGAAAGAGGACACAAACGGCGTGTTGCGGGTAGAGAAATCGTCATATAAAGTGATGAGTGTTGAACGAGTAATCCTGACGTCATCAGAGCTTTTGCACCACAAGACGGATACACTATGGGAGAAAAGGAAGATTTCCGGTGTGCAATCGACGAATTGGTAGAGTGATGTAATTGGAGTGGATTTCAATGGAGATGTTGAAGAAGGGAACGGAGGTGCTGGCTAGGTACGGCATAGGGGCGAGGAACCAGGAGAGATCGATGATCGTAGACTTGCGAATAGGATGGACACTGCAATACTGAATAAGGGATGCACAGTGATATACAAGAGTCGTGGAAGATCAAAACAGGTGGATTACATCTTACGTAAATGAAAAAACCTAAAACATATGGGGACCTACAGGGTGGGAGTGAGAGGAAATGTGGCGAGTCAGGTTTGCAAAAATGTTTCTGGGTAACACAAAAGAAAAAAATAGGGCATGAGAGAAAGATCAGATGGTGGAAGCTAAAGAAGAGTTCCGTGTTAAATTCAGAGCGGAAGAAGGGAAAGCATGGAGTGTTGATCACAAAGATTGGTGAATGGCGGCAGAACGTTCAGAACTATGGTTGCATTTGAAATGTCATCTGGTCGATACCGACATGAAGAAAAACCCACTGGTGGAACGAGAATGTGACAAAGAGACACAGCAGGCAAGAATCTTGACTGGTATGTAGAATGAGAAAGGAAGACATAAATAATATATACATCGAGATAAAAAAAGAGTTCGACATGCAGAACCGGTGGACGATTGATGACTAGTGTGTCTTCACCAGGATTGTTTGATTTGTTTGAGTGCCCCCCTCTCCCGTAACTCTCCAGTTTGGTGTGTCAAGACACACCGAGGTATATCTGCCTAAAGCTGGTAGTAGATCGTCTCATTATTTTTATTGCACCTATCAGTGCTCATCATTACCTAAAGGCCATTCAACACCTCACTACTGTGTGTATCTCGGACCTTGTCTCGATTTACCAAGCACTTCACTCTGGTAGACGATCTTCATAATCACACCTAACGGACAAAAGAGTTTTACTTACCGCGATGGGAGGTCGATCGAATTAGATAGCTGCCCCTACCCTCTGAAACTGTCCTTCGCATCACACACCAAATGCAATCACTTTTGAACACTTCAAAACGATGTTAAAACCCATCTTTTCCAACAAGTCTATCAATATTATTCTATAGGGTATAGATAACTATGTACAACCCAAGGTGAACTTTTAGGCCAAGAAAAAATGCTCCGTTCGCTTTGGACACCTAAGCTTATACCATGTCTTTAGATCGTGCCTACATCTAGTTTTGACACGGGATCTCAATACTGTGTCTTGACATTGTGATGTGACATCGTGTCTTGACATTGTGATGTGACATCGTGTCTTGACATTGTGATGTGACATCCTGTCTTGACATTGTGATGTGACATCGTGTCTTGACATTGTGATGTGACATCGCGTCTTGACATTGTGATGTGACATCGTGTCTTGACATCTTGTTCTGATGCGATGTCATGGGATCGTTTTATGAACTATGTGACTATGAGTAGGTTGGCATTCGGAAATATCGGTATGTGTACAAAGTTCAACGGCTTGACTAGTTGTGGCGGTGTCTGCTACGGATTTTATCATTCCATTTTGAGATGTCTGTTATATGGATTTTACAACATGAATAACAAAATCAACAGAAGCGCGATTAATGCGCCGTTAATGCAATCAGCAAGACGCCGTAAGACAATAATTTATTTACTTGGCGCTTCAAGAAGCCTGCTGTATGTAACAGACTTAGTTACCATAACGCGAGTGGTGATGAATTATGTAAACGAGTTTCTCTGGCGCGTGAGATAATCCGCGGAATGACGTGAAGGTGGAGCTTGAATAATTAGTGTAAGTTACATGTGGCAATAATTGAATTACCTCTGCCGTGAGGCTGCCGTGAGGCGCCTGCTCTAATTTCCTGCATAAGCCTACTGCATCGTGAATAATGTTACTGTATTGTCGGTTGCAAACTCGATCGTTAAAAGTGTCGGTACATGCTGCAACCGGATACTAAAACTCGGTTACATTTTTGTTTTGTAGCGAGCTCTTCCCCGCTACGAATCGGCCTACAGTATCACAATGGAGACGGGAGATCTGAATACGCAGTTAGAAGTCTTGGCTGGTATGGCTAAAGCATTCGTCGTTGAAAGCAACTTCCATAAGGTGCTCTAGATCTACGTGTCTACGAAACTATATACGTAGGTTACATGCAAATTACCCGGACCATAACATCGAATATCAGTCATTTATCATTACATCGTGGATATTATCATGATTGATCATTACATCGAGCGTCGTTTGATATTCATTATGACATCCTGTTTGTC
>WURV02205778.1:0-10011 GCA_011762755.2 Epimenia babai
TATAATTAGTTATTACACGAAATGTATATAGGCGCTTTAGAGACATACTAGTTATTAGGGCGCCTCCAAAACAAATGAATTATTATTATTATCTATTATTAAAAACTTTTTAACTCACTAAAATTAAAATATCAAAGTACATTAGTTAGGCGAAAATGTGTTATTTTTGAAAATAAATTATGCATAGTTGTAATAGTGTATTTATTTATTGTAAATTTTCAACAGAAATTTGATCTCTAGCAGCTCATCTCAACATATGAAAAATTAAATCTGAGTTATAAAAAGGCAATTTGAAACAATTAGTACATGTGTAGCAAAATAAATATGTATATACATTACGTGCAATATGAAAATAACACAATATAATTGAATTAAATATATGTCTGACGACACCGTAATGGCTACACAGACTCACCCCCAATAATAATATCCCCGGGAACATACACAAATTCATCGCTTGTTTTGCTGATGGTTTCACACTGTGCACATGTCCCTACGCACGTTGCCTTCGCACCAGCGTAGTTTCGTGCCAGGGCAGACATATCCGACTCACGCATTGTCTCCAAGTATCTCACCTTAACGAGTTGACAAGCAACAAGATGTCATATTTATAAATCTAAAATTAATGGTGCATAGTTGTTTGGGAACAATAGTGGAGAAAAACATTGACAAATATCTTTGCTTTCAGTGGGGGCTTGAACCGATGACCTAGTCATCAATGATCCGATGATCTACCAACTGAGCTACATAGGTTGACTCTTTCCTGTGTACGTATGTACAGGAGGTATTAGAAAGTCGTGACTATTTGGATCAGACCAGAGGCAAAGATTCATTCTGTGGCATTCAGCAGTGGTTTATAGATTTATTTGCTGCAGTACAGAGCCGTAACTCATAACCTCTGTCCTGCTGAATTCAGAAATATCCTCACCAAGCACGAGTCAAATTCAAAGATCATCATAAATATTCTCACCAAGTACGTGACAAATCAGACAAGGTTCAATAATATCCTCACCAAGTGCATGTCAAATACAACAATGTTGACAAATATCCTCACCATGTTGTCAAATTCAACAATATTCAGCAATATCCGCACCAAGTATTTGTCAAATTCAACGATCTTCAAAAATATCCTAATCAAGAATGTGACAAATTCAACAATGTTCAATGTTCAGAAATATCCTACCAAACACATGGCAAATTCAACAATATTCAGAAATATCCCCACCAAACACATGGCAAATTCAACAATATTCAGAAATATCCTCACCAAGTACATGTCAAATTCAACAATCTTCAAAAATATCCTTATCAAGAACGTGACAAATTCAAGAATGTTCAATGTTCAGAAATATCCCCACCAAACACATGGCAAATTCAACAATATTCAGAAATATCCCCGCCAAGTACGTGTCAAATTCAACAGTCTTCAGAAATATCCTCATCAAGTAAATGCAAATTAGAACTATCTAGCTGCACCTGGGTTAATAAAACCTCATTGCATAATGTGATATCCATTACATGATAATACGTACACCAATACTCACCAATTCCTCCTTCTCTCCTTTCACCATCTTCACTTCAGTATGCCGGTTCGACTCTTTCTTCACAAAGTCAAACGTAGGTGAGTTCAAGTGAACTGCGTCGCTGAATGTCACGGATCGATCCAACTTTTCGACAATCAATCTGTACGTGTCATTACTCGTGTAAAACGCTCCGCACACGCTGTTGTACTGATCTCCACAGAGTTGTTTCAGGGTGTCGTGTATAGCTGTCGCATAGGCATAGACGGCATCAAACGTTGACAATATTGACGAATCTTTCGAATCAAACACAATCTGTTCGCTGGGATTACTGGCACACGCTTTATTGTACTTAGGGTTACCATTGAGACGGCACTTGAAAGTATTCTCGTAAAATTCGTTAAACCAAGGATTACGAATGCCCGCCAACGGTAAGGTCAGATTTCTCAGATATTCTTCGAACATCGTTAATTCTGGTCGCTTCCGTTCAAATGTAAGACTATATTGAGCCAAATGCCACTTTTTTGTTTCATCCAACATCCTAGTCCATCCGTAATTAGACATATACCGCAGCCTGGTAACGCCACTTAATGCGGTTGACTTCATATATTCCGCAACATGCGGAAATGGTGCACCGAACACAACCACGATATCTGTTCCACTTTGTAGTATTTCCCGAGCAATTTTTTCATAATCACCGTGGGTGACAAATTCTCGCGATGTAGCAACACAAACACCCCTGCCCTTCGCCTCGCGTATAAATCTGTCTCTCGCGGCACGATTTTCATGATCGGGAGTATTTAGAACGGCCACATACCGAAATCCCGCAACGGCTGCCATCTTTATCATCCCCTCGATAATTTTTCCATCACTCGTCGCCGTTCTATAAAATGTACTAAATCTTGTTTTATCATCAAGTACTGGAGACCTTGCACCTGGACTAATCAACGCCATATCTAACTTCTTCAATAAATCACCGGCGTCTATTGTACTCCGGCTGTTATCGGTCATCCATCCAATATACATCTGCCCGTCTAATCCGGCGATATTTAAACCGCTTGATCCGATAAACCGCGAGAGCAAATTCGATGAACGCAAATGATTTTCGCATCCATCCATAACCAACGCTCCCAATCTCACGTTGTTCAATTTAATCGATCCGCTTTGCCCGCTGTTTATAACATTCAGAGCGAATTGAATGGCTGCAGTTTTTATGAAGCCGTGCCTGTGAAGCGTTTCGCTGCATGCGAACGGTGATGGACCTTGAGTATGAAGGTCGAGGATTGCCCCGATGGTGACATCCCCGGAAATGTGCATGTATCGTTGGTATGAAAAAATATACATGCATTCTGTACACAAACCCGGGCAGGATGACTGGATGGTCTCTAAAACGGATGCAGACTGAGAGTCTGTCCATGTCAGTGTGGCGGTTTTGTGATCAAATTCGGCGACCTGAAACCATGGTAACTCGTTATTTACTGCCTAAAAACAACATCAGTAGTAAGTAAAGGTTAAGTCCAACATCTATAGACCACCAGTATCAGCCAAGAGAGTCACTCAAATGCAGTTTAAAATAAATATCAATGGCAGCTATTCAGGACACATACAATACTTTCGACGCTTGCATACTTTCCGTGAAAGATGATAGTAAGCATGTACCAATTTCAGAGACAGGTTTACTCGAGCAATCAGGATAAATGACTTGTTGAGAGCTGAGACAAGCCAGGCAGTGAACGGTTTTGAACCCACGACCCTTCGGTTACAAGTGCAGTGCTCATACCAATCCACTATCAAATCAGATACATGAGAGAGAAGAGTAATAAATATAAGCACAGTGCCAAGAATGCGATAAATTTGTTCAGGCAACAATCTGGCAAAATATTTTACATGCAAATGTTGTATGCAAATCACAATAGCACAAAGGCTGAGAATTCTATGGGAAAGGTTTTTATATCACAGATGTCCTCCTGCAGCTGCTGGCATCATTACTGTCAAGAACTCCATTCTGTTCCTAGTACGTAAATTCTTCCGAATAGGTATATCAATATCATGCAAAATTATGTTTCAGATTTTGACTGCCCATATTAAAAGTTCACAAAGGTTCCATGTCAACTATAAAAACAAATAAATGTAATAATTAAAATATACAATTCTCCTTTCAATTCTTACCTTTTGGTAGTTGGCTGTGTCGCTGAAGCGGTAAACAACAAAGTTCATAGCTGCTTGTCCGTTGATCATGCTAAATTCTGTACGTTTAGTGACAGACGGAGGCAGGAAGTAAAACGATGCTTGCTTCAGATGTTTCAATAACAATCTACTCGTGTCTACTCGGTTCCTGAAGTCTCCGCATACTCCATTGTAGTTTGGGCCACATATTTCCTTCAATGTCTCATGCAAGCCCGTGACTAACGCGTAAATTGCAGCGATGGCATATGAAGAGTATTGCGACTTCTTGAACATCGCCGAAGAGGTTACAGGGTGTGCCCCACATTTAGGTCTGTCTATGAAGCTGTCCGTAAAGGAACAGTTGAAGAGTTTGGAATACCACTCTTTGAACCAAGGATTCATGTTGTAAGTAGATGCATTGAGATTGTCTAAATAACTGTAGAATAACGGGAATTCTAATTCTTCTGGTTCGACAATGAGCGAACCATTTGCTGCTTGTTCCAACCCTAACCCAGTAAAGTTGATGGCTCGCCAACTGTGCGAACCAATGAAAATAAATTCTTGATCTGCACTTTCGGCTTTTACAGCTTCTAGCAACATCCGGACATTTTTTACGAAAGAGACGACAGGTCGGACATTATGGTTAATCCGTAGTTTTTTAACTAAATGTGAGAAATCATCGTTACTAGGCATCAACGAAGCAACGACACATATTCCTGCTTTGCCAGCTTGATTGGTAATTTCGGTAAGCATTCGTTGCCCATAAGCATCCGATTCGTAAATAACTTGAATGTGACGCCAGCCGATTCTTTTGAGGAGTGCGACTATTGTTTCAATTAACTTCGCATCGGACGGAACTGTTCGTAAAAACCAAGGGAAGCGAGATACATCGGATAGTTCTGTACTCGAAACATCAAAATTTAGATGTGGCTTCTTGACACGGTTAATAAATTTGGAGAAAGCAACAGAAGTATCTGCTTTAGAGTCTGCTGTGTACCCTATAATGTTCCTCTGATCTAGAATGTCTCCATTTGCTGACTGCACCTTCATTAAGCCGGTCCGAACTCCTTCGGCTTGGGTCTGACCGAGCATGGAACTTTGGCATGAATCCATCACCAGTAGTCCTAGTCTGACGCCATTCAGAACTCTTTCCCCGCTCAGCGAGTTCATATTGTTAATGTACTTGATAGCGTGGATCATAGCTTCTACCGATGTCACCGATTGTATATTCACGTCACCTCCGCACGTGGCATCAATTTCTCCTGCATTGTGAATCGAAACGATGGAGTTTAAAATTAGGTCACCATGCATGTAATGGTGTCTAGGTTTGTTGGCTACAGTAGCGCATTGTGTGCATCCAGACACCGGACATCCTGAGATAGGTATCTGACTAAGAGTTTTCTCTCGGTCAGCATTGTACATCCTCAGGTTCTGTGCGTTGAGATGAAGCTGGTCATCGGACTCAAAGTACGTGCCAATCTGTGAAATGAAATAACAATAATCCTTCCATATCACCCTAAAAAGACCGTATGTTTGGTATATAACGCATTGTACTAGCAGTTACAAAAGTTACAATTCAACAAACCTAATGAACCTCAGAGATGCGGCACAAAAATGCAGTGTTAAAACATGGATTCTTAAAATACTCTATATAAGCAAATACAAAGAAACCTGGATCTAGCTAGCAAATTGAAGATAAAAAAGTTCTTAAATGTAATTGTTACATATATAAAGAAAATGTTGCAACGGAGTTGCATCTCATAATGTACTGACTGTCCCTGCAAAGTTGTAACATACTGATAAATAACAATGATGTAACGTACTTACATTACGGTACTTGAAGATGCCACTCTGTGAGTTAAAATGAAATACATCGCACGCGTTATTAACTATGTCGCCGTTGTCATGAAAACTGAGGTGTTTCGGGGCACCGTATGGGTCGAGAGAATGTGACGCGAGACTGGACACACGCTCGGCTTTACCAAAAACGAAGTCAACTTTGCTGATGTAATCGCGAATGAATACGTCTCGCTTCATATTGAGGAGATCTGAGCAAAGACCGGGACGACTGCCGCATTTATCGGCATGTGCATTTTTCAATGCATTCGCGTATGTATAGACTGACATGATGGCCGGCTCCACAGACGGATCTTGAACGAATGTGCTCCGCATTTCACTCTCAGACTTTTGTGGACAGCTCGGTAAAGTGCAACTGAACTCCGACGCATACCATTCTTTGTACCAGCGATTTTGAGCTGTGGTCGCTGCGAACGCATTTAACCTCACCCAATGATCTTCGAATTCCGCAATTTTCCTCGTAGCTGGAACGACGACGATACTCCCACGCTGATATTTCTGCTTATGGAAAATGTTCGTAATCGACATCGAATCCACGAACACCCACTGGAGTTGACCCGACTGGGGAACATTCGGAGCATATTCCACAAGCGCCTCGGCCACGTGGTTTGGTCCGATGAAGATAACGCTGACAACTCCGGTAGCTACGATGCGAGAAATGCTGACATTTAACGAATTCTCACTCGTATTTTCGGTGATGCGAATATCGACTAAACAGATATCTTGTGACGATGTAAGTTGTACCAAATGCTGGAAACTCTCTGTTGATAATTTGTCATCAGTGTGGATCACCACGACTCGCGTCCATTTTAATTGTTTAAGTAGTTTACTTGTGGCCTGAAAATAATCCACATTCTTCAGCTTAACATGCAATTCATTAACTTATAATTGACTGCTATTACTTCAAGCATGAACTTGGTTGGTCGCATTTTGTAATGTCAATTTTTAATTGTTCTGTGACCAAGACCAAAAACATATATACTATACTTTAAAAGATGTCTTTAGAGCTTAAGGTGTCAGTGGTCCATGAATAAGTCAGGGAAATAAAATGAGTTGCCTCAGTCTACTGGTTACTCCCCTATAATATGTTCACCTTAAGAAGTAGGGGACGAAGGGGTAATGCGGTCCGCATAACTGATTTTTCCGCACGAGGTCGAGACACTTTCGAACTAAAGGAGATGAGAGGTATGCTATACTGTGACGCAAGCTCGTGTATATCGGATGACACGATGTTGGGGTTGTCTTCAATCAAACCTGTTCATTCATCACATGCATATTTATTAAATAAAAATATATTTGATCCAAGTCAAATTATCAGTCAAGATTGACATCGATGAAACAGAGTAGCGTGAGCCTGAAATCTCATCAAAAGTCCACTTACATTATAGACGTATTATCTACAATCTGACGCAGTTAAATAGTGTAATTCAATTGGAAAGTAGTGAAAAATATTCTGCAAAATTATTATCTATGAAATCTACGCAGTAACAAAATATATTATATCATTCAAAGTTATAAATATGATAATTATAAATTTAGGAATAAATTATTTTATTCCGCAAGCCGGTAATTCTCAAATGTGAAGCCTAAATAGACCACTTCAATGGAGCACGACTGTCAGATGACCACTGGGAAGACGGTCTCAGATTTATCAAAAATATATAATTTTTCTCTTCATTTTATTGTCGACAATAGTATTTTTCCCGGACCGCTTTCTGAGTAATCACGGCCAACCAGTGGTCCGCGGACTGCACTTTGAGAACCTATGTCTTAAGTGATTCATTGATAGAAATACAATGGAATGAAATATGTGTGAACAGAGTTGGGGGAAGTAACCTAAACTGATCTTGTTGGTTAGTTTGGAGCATTCTTTGGAGACGCTTGTTGGCAGCCTGGGGTAGAGTTTAGCAGCGGCTGACCGAGCGTGGGTGCTTGACATGCACGTATCCGACACCAGCATACCTACATGAGGTAGAAGTCACGTCACAACACACTTGGATTTAAGTTACACTTAAACTGTCAAATGTGATTCAGTAAATTAAGTAGACTCATCATTAAACGGAACATTATGATACGGTACCTAATAGAACAGTTGTCACACTTTACATCAATAATAACAGTCAATAGACAAAGCCAGTACATCAACCCACCTAACAGGATTATTATAGGCCACTTATTTTTGCCTACATTACAACATCAAAACTGTGAAATTGCAATACTCCCTATTTCAATAATAGATTTAGATTTTTGCAAAAACATAATATTATATTTCCTAATTTTTATTTCTTTCGATCAAAAACCTACCTAATCGGTGTAGCTAACATGTAAACGATATTCAACTCTGCAATAATTTAACTAGTTTATATTTAGTCTCATCTATTAGTCCATAGTTTTGATCATCCGTTAGATATTCTGGTTATTCTTGAACAACATTAGATGAACAAACGCACCGATTTTGACGCCTGGAACATAACTCGTCGTGAGACGTTCCGTATTAAATGTGAGATTCTTCTTGTTGAGAAGCTCCAATGACCAGCGCATGGCTTCAAACGCTTGTATCGAGTCTGGGGGGAATGGAATATACACAGAGATGCCACATGGTGATTAGATAAAAACAATTTTGTAATAAAATAAAATCATATTATATAGATTTTATAATGCCTCTTAAAATTTAAGAACTTTATGATACAGTGTTAAAATATGCATTATACAATGAAAAAAATGATGAATTATGTGAAATAATTCAAGATATTTTGATATGAATTATAAGCAAATTAGGTGCTAACACCTTTATGGCTGACTGCGGAGATATAGATCACAAGCTTTTGAATGTTAGAACATTCTTCATCAGGTCAATGATCATTCACCTGATAAAGAATGTTCTAACATTTGAAAGCTTGTGATCTATATCTCCGCAGTGAGCCATAAAGGTGTTACCACTTAATTTGCTTGTATTTTAACTGACTCACACGGCAACCACAATGAGTTCAGTTCGATAAACTCAAAATTAATCTAACAAAAACAGAACTTTCACTCATCTTTTCGCGTTTTGCCTCTTTTCTTCCCGACATCTTCGTAACTATCAAGGAAACAACTATCAAGCCATCAGATAAAGCTTGTAACCTTGGAGCCATATTTGACAAACATCTCACTTTCCACAAGCACATATCTCAAGTTCTCCAATCTGGCTGTATGTATTTGTGGAAGATCAGATCAATATCACGCTACCTCTCTCCAGAACTCTGTAAAAAACTTATACATTCTTTCATCACAAACAGAATTGATAACTGCAACTCTCTCTACGTCAATCTTCCATCATACCAACTCTGACGGCTCCAGAAACTCCAGAACAGCACTGCATCGACTTCTCACCCATACATGTCGTCGCTCTTATATTACTCATGTTCTTCACTCACTCCATTGGCTACCCATCACATCTCGAATCTCTTTCAAGATCCTTCTATTCACTTATAAACGCATCCACGGCATTGCTCCTTCCTACCTCTCTTCAGTCATCAGCATAAATTCATCTCTACGCTCTACTCGATCAAACTCTTCACTTAAGCTCATTGTTCCTTGTACAAAATGCGTAAGTTTCGGCGAACATGCCTCCTATGGTGCTGATCCTCGCCTTTTCAATGCTCTTCCAGTTAATATCCGACATTGCAAAAGTATATATCAATTTAAAAGTCAGCTTAAAACACACGTGTTTACTAATCTTTACAACTAATAAATTATCATGAAGTATCATCATCATCGTCTTTTTACTATAGTTTCCTGTTCTTTATCTACAAATCACCCTGTTTCTGATGTAGATAATATTAAACATATTACATATATTGGAAATATTGGAAATATTGGATAAAATATGTGTTTTACCAAGTTATTACTGCAGCCTTCTTAGTTATTACCTCAGGAAGCTCATTAGTGTTTTAGTGCTAATTGATATGTGTGTTGTTTTCTGATGATGCTTAAGCCATATCAGTGTTTTTAAATAGTGTATTTATTGATGTAAAGTGTGTTAGACAGCAATGATATTATTGCACTTTAAATCAAATATATTTAATTTCATTTCATTGCGTTACCGTACATACTTTTTAGAGAAGCACCCCCGGTGGGCAACAGGCTAGCCGATCCCATCACACATGCCCCGTCACACATGCCCCGTCACACATGCCCCGTCACACATGCCCCATCACACATTACTCTCTCCACTCCCACCTCTGTTACAGTTCTCATTGTGTTCACAGAACTACCCCTGTGAGCAGCCACCTACCTGACCACATCACTCACACCTCACCACACAATTACTCTCTCCACTCCCACCTCTGTTACAGTTCTCATTGTGTTCACAGAACTACTCCTGTGAGCAGCCAGCTACCTGACCACACCACTCACACCTCACCACACAATTACTCTCTCCACTCCCACCTCTGTTACAGTTCTCATTGTGTTCACAGAACTACTC
>WURV02205789.1:1250-11354 GCA_011762755.2 Epimenia babai
TGTAATAATGTGTGGACTGTAATAATGTGTGGACTGTAATAATGTGTGGACTGTAATAATGTGTGGACTGTAATAATGTGTGGACTGTAATAATTAAGTAAAGGATCAGAACAATGCCAACAGTTCAGCATTGCTATGTGACAACTGCAATAGTTGCCTTATCCTTTGAACTACGTCTAGGTTAGGCTGTACGAATTATACTTTATTAGATATTGTATTCTTCAGACAAGGAGCACATTTTTACTGCATCTGGGTGTTGCTTACAGCGATATCGCTGGGGCTTTGATGCTGAATGACCAGTGTCAACGCATCATGGCGATTATATCTCATCATCTCACACATGTACAGTAGGGGAGTACGTCCCATAGATAGACTATCTGCTGGCAGTCGCTGGGAGGGACAAATAAGTAAAACCATATAATAATATATTGTCACTTTTATCCCGCCAAAATCCCCTATCAGTGTAGTGCTCAGTGGCAGTCGTCTTACAGAGTACAACACAATAATAAGGTACAGAAGATGAGTGCCTAAATATAGAATGAGGCAAATACAATTCACTGCAGATTTAATATGTACAGAAAGAGGAATTAGAAGCATTGATGAAAAGAAAAAGACAAAATAGAACATAGTTACTAATTAGTAACAGGACGTTCTCGACTAATGATGAGCAAGCAAAAAGAGGTTTTAGTTGTAAAGGGCCGAAAGGAGCAAGAGAAGAGGTTTTAGTTGTAAAGGGCCGAAAGGAGCAAGAGAAAAGAGTTTTTAGTTGTAAAAGGCCATAGTGAAGAGTACGAAAAAAAAGGTTTTAGTTGTAAAGGGCCAAGATGATGAGCAAGAGAAAACAGGGTTTTGGTTGTAAAGGGCAAAGATGATGGGCAAGAGAAAAGAGGTTTTATTTGTAAAGGGCCAAGATGATGAGCAATAGAAAAGAGGTTTTACTTGAAAGGGCCAAGATGGTGAGCAAGAGAAGAGGTTCTAGTTGTAAAGGGCCTAAATGATAAGCAAGAGGTTTTAGTTGTAAAGGGCCAAGATGATGAGCAAGAGAAAATAGATTTTAGTTGTATGGGGCCAAGATGATGAGCAAGAAAAAAGCGGTTTTAGTTGTAAAGGGCTAAGAATGGCCTACGCGATGTTAGACACTAATTTTTATAGACAAGCCAATAGAAATACACCAGTCGTCATGTCTATTAGGGTTAGATATACAACATTTCTGAACCGCAAGTATCAGCCAACGCTCTCGGATGCAGTTTACAATGAATGTTTTTTGTGTTAGCTATATTCAGCGCACATACAATACCTTCAACACTCGCATATCAACTGCCACAGATATCAGCCATCTACCTATTTAGGAGACACGTTTACTCCAGCAATCAGGGATGACTTGTTGAAAATTCAACCGGTGGGCGGGTTTGAACATGTTAGCTTTCGGTCCCCAATTCAGTGCCCTTACCACTCGACTAATTGTTTTCGCATTTATTTTATGGTTGTGCATGTATCTCATTGATTTTTCAAATCTTATACGCTTATAGTAATCTTTTGTAATAATCAGAGATCATAAAAATGAGCATGTCCCAGTCTTGTTCTACATAATGTTTTATTCGTCAACATGGCTAAGTAATGGGAAGCAGTGAATCGAGTGGTAAGAACAGCGGACTTATAACCATAAGGTCGCGGGTTCAAAACCACCCAACGGTCGATTCTTCTGCAATGATCGTCATTTATTCCTGATTGCTAGAATTAACCCGTCTCCAAAATGGGTAGATGCTCAATATTATCCTTGGCGGGGTGATATGCGAGTGTCGAAGGTACTGTATATATGTCGTAATATTTCACTGTAAACCGCATCTGAGAGCTCTTATTGGCCCATACTCGCGGTCTATAAATGTTGCCCTTTACCTTTTCATGTTGTTAATATCAACCTAATAAAATAAACAAATTTAGTTACTGATGTCTTCAGATGTAGTGTTAATCTCATCAAACCCAAGTCCTCATGTTCAGTATCAGCCTTAATGGATGCTAACTAAAATCACGAGCTCTTCTGGATGAATGCTGATGGAACGTCAGCCATTTATTAATCTGTCATTATCACACTTTAAAAATCTCAAAAACATTAAACTATCAGATACTTTTTGGTAGAAATGCCTTGAGGGGTCTTTTTCAGTTTTTCATATTTGTCAAAGGTTTCATTATCGGACCAAATTTTTGGCATGATTGTACGGATTTTGAATTTGTTGTCAAAAAACGATTAATTTCGGCTTTTAGCTTGTCCGGGTCAGTCCGGTTCCGATGAAAAGCAAATAACTATTTGATGTTTGTAATTTGTTTTAAATCTAAAATTGTGTGAGGTGTCAGTACGACTGGAATTTTGGATTTTTATCTAAATATTCTATTCGCGGTGAAATCTGTAATCAATTATCATGGAGTATACACGATACATTATTTACTTTCAATATATTTTTTCTAGCTGTATATGGGATTAATCGGTACATATCATCATAATTTACTCTCTTAATGTTACCGTGGTGTTTTATCTATCCAGTCAGCAGGGTATCCTTTAAGAAAGAGGTGTGGCTTGCCGTTGTAACTAAATATACTAACTATAGACATCGGATTAACTGTACTTGTACGAAAGCTATTTATTTTAGTCTATTTTTGTTTTGTTACTCTTTTACATATGGCTAGAATAACTCATAACTTGTCATATTTTATGTTAAGTTGCATTATTTAAAATTGGAGACAAATGCGCAGAAAAACTTATACCTCTGATGGGACAGGTTTTTTCCCATGAATTTCTCTCCAAAGAACCACATTGGCTACCCCCATTAACATATTTAAAATTGTATTCTAAGGTCCTATGGAAAAATGAAGGAAAATAGCAAAGTTTTAGTGCCGCTTTCAATGGTAGTAAAGTCTATTGCACTCACAAGTCAGAATACCGCCACTTTTTAGAAATTTTCCAATAACCCACTAAATGACAAATCCTCTATATTGAAGCACGCTAATCGCGCTCACTTCCTCTTGTGGAAGCTGCGGGGGAAACCCTTGTTTGTGTACATTCAAATCTGAAACATCTCGCATGGAAATCCGTATTTCGATCACTTCCCAAGTTGCGCCCACGGTGCCTGTCCCATGTAAACAGGGTTTGTTTACCCAGCACGCGTACTTTCCATGGTGAATAAACCGTAGACACATTGCCAAGAGGTTTTGTACAAGTCCAACTCGTTTCTTTAATCAACGTGCAAACCTATTGAAACTTTGTGTTGGTCTCTTGTATTTATCTTTCTGGTCTCTTTTATGATTAAATATATGATCTTCTAGAATATTTTAATTTTCCCCTATTAGCTACATAATGCAGCGATTAAGTTACTCATTTCTTTCAAAATTTTTGAAAATTATAATGCATTCTTTTTTGTAATAGACGCGTATGTGTTTATTTATCTCTACAAATGAATCAACCCTCTCGATCCGGCGGTGGTTGGCTAGTCACTTCATTTATTTAAGACACGAGATCAATCTACAGAATCATTTGGTCATATTAACACCGCCGAAGATGAGAATTATAATCTTCCCTTACGATAGGTCCTCGCTGTCCATTCCCGCTGTCCATTGTACAGTTGATACTGACGCATCATTGTGCGCCATCGTTTTTGTGTTTAAACGTTTTAACGGCGTTTGCATCGTTTTGATATTTGAATACACGGCTGTAATTTCGCGACGACAGATTCTGAGGCACACACTGTTCCCGTACATGATATGTAGGGGTCGTCTGTATCCATCTGATGTCTGTGTGATAATACATAAGCTCTACACATTATGTGATATTGTTGTTCGTTTCTTTAGATTGAGCCATTATACGACTTACGGTGAAGTTCGTAAGACTGTCTCAAACCGGCATGACTTGGTACAGACTGACGGGACACGAGAGGTGACTTGGTACAGACTGACGGGACACGAGAGGTGACTTGGTACAGACTGACGGGACCCGAGAGGTGACTTGGTACAGACTGACGGGACCCGAGAGGTGACTTGGTACAGACTGACGGGACCCGAGAGATGACTTGGTATAGACTGACGGGACCCGAGAGGTGACTTGGTCCAGGCTGACGGGACCAGAGGGCTGACTTGTGACTAGCTAATGGGAGCCGAGGGCGGGCTTATTACAGCCTGACAGAAGCCGTAGAGTGATATGTAGAAATGGGTGTTGGTTAAGTACTGCGTATCGCCAGGGCCTGTTCGATTTCCATCCGTCTCTGCTGGATCTGTTTGATCGAGAAAGTAGCATATGATAACAGAATGTGATATAAAAAGTCTATTTTTAGACATGGTTAGGTTTGAAAAAATATATTGATAAGTTTTGATAGTTTTAAAATGATGGTACTTGCACTGCATAGAAGGTCAAGGTAAATTAGAGGTCGAGGTGGTCGAAATGTTACGGTAAGTCGAAGGGTAGTGTAAAGAATGGGGTCAAAATGTTACGGTAAGTTGAAGGCTAGTGTAAAGAATGGGGTCAAAATGTTATGGTAAGTTGAAGGGTAGTGTAAAGAATGGGGTCGAAATGTTACGCTAAGTTGAAGGCTAGTGTAAAGAATGGGGTCAAAATGTTATGGTAAGTTGAAGGCTAGTGTAAAGAATGGGGTCAAAATGTTATGGTAAGTCGAAGGGTAGTGTAAAGAATGGGGTCAAAATGTTATGGTAAGTTGAAGGCTAGTGTTAAGAATGGGGTCGAAATGTTACAGTAAGTTGTTTCAATGAATGATGGGCAATGAGCATGTTTTTACTTGATTTTAAAGCCAACAATTTTAATCCAAAATAACCCATACGAAATTGACTGTTAGAAAGTTTGAACTTTACTATACAGTCATACAGTACATACATTGTGTATGCCATAAAGTATGGCTGTTGTGTATGTCAGGTTACAAGAGTGTTTCAGACCATGGATCCGTATATTAGGTTGGGGACAGTAAGAAATGTGGCCACACCTTGCAGTTGATCTTTCCCTTTAATATTACGCAAACTGACAATCACAAGATAATGGCATGGTGACTCAATAAATAGGCCAAGATTGGCAGTCGAGTCGTTATAACCTGAAGATTTTTTCTCCTGTGTTTTCCCCTTTGTATACATGACTGTACTGCTATTGAACAAGGATAGAAAATATACAAGAAATATATATGCTTGAAACTACACATTCGTCGCTCAAAAAACGCAATGCGTAGTTGGTAAAGCACCAGGCTGGTCATTTGATGGTCATGGGTTCAAGCACCACTAAGGGTAGACGTTTTTCCTGACATTCGTTTCTCTTGTTATTCAAAAATTGACGTGACTACTCTAAACTTCACTAATGTTTTGGGTTCTACAACTATCCATTGATACTAAGTCAGAGGAGGGATGATGATACTCGTATGGTCAGCCCTGACGGAGACAGACAGACACACAGACAGATAGACACAGAGACAGAGAGAGCTGGAATGACGTACCTTGGCATGGAAGTAGCGGTTTACTGACTCCTGCATCCACGGCTGGCTGTAGTAGTCGGCGTGACGTTCCTCTTCTGGGTTACCGACGACGTCCGTCATGGTCTGTTGAGCAAACGCGACCGGTGATGATCGGTGAATACATACGGAGAGACAGTAAAGGACGCACGAAATACATCAGAAATGCACCGCATTCCTGAATCGTGGAGTCAAGAAGCGGGGAAAAAACACAAGAACACCGGCGGAGTTACGAACACAATTTTTTAATATTACACGATGTAAACACAGCCCGCTCAACTATATCCAGAAATCACCTCAGGAACTGAGCTACTATGAATACGAAACTATATCCAGAAATCACCTCAGGAACTGAGCTACTGTGAATACGAAACTATATCCAGAAATCACCTCAGGAACTGAGCTACTGTGAATACCAACACGTCACATCGTGAACGCAATCATGTAGATACAATCTACCAAAACACATCTGTAAACACATGGAATTAACGTAACAATTGTAAACACACACACACACACACACAGTCACGAAGAAACAAAGATTAGGCAGCCATATCTAATGATGTCCCACTTCAAAAATGTGGTTCACTGAAAACTAAAACATTCGAAAACAGCGATATTTGCGGAGGTATCTAAATTACTGTGATCCTGTTGTTTATATTTACATGTAAACATAACATAGTTCGGGCTAAATCCCAAAATTCTAAACAATATTACTGTATCGAACATTCACAAATTGAGCGAACCTTGAGGTCACGGGTCTGAGACACGAGCCAGTTATTGATGAAGTCTTGAGGCTCCTTCGAGAAGCTTAGGAAGAAGTCTCGGCTCGTCTTCAGGTGGTTGATCGTCTCGACAGTCTCGTTAATCTGTGGTGAGACGTGCCCCAATCAGCCGTGTACGTTACCAATCAAAGTAAGCACAATTTAACCCTTCAGTCGCCATCATCGGTAGAGCTGAGTCGGGCCCACAATTTAGGATCCCGGGTCCCCTTTCGACGAAACCCGGGTAGACTCAGGTACCCTGTCATAATCCAAATGCTGCCAAAAAAATTGAAACCCTTAAGAAATTGTTTTTTAGGCTAATAAAATGCATAAGAATGCCAAATTGTGAGTTTATTTAATGATACTACGTCGTTTTCACACATATTTAAAGTCGCAATGTACGTGAATCAGGAGTGAAATTTAACCTTATTAGATTAGCTAAGAATGGAAACGTGAAACCGAATATAAAACCAGGGAAGTGACAATCATACGGAGTTGCGGCCCTTGACGATTACAGATACACTAATACCCATTAACTATTATATTACGGTAATTTAGAGAGACTGGCCTCGACGGTAATTCAGATAAACACGACGTTACGGTAATAGTGTGTCAGTGATGTTCACAATGGATGGCTATTAAATTATTAATTTCAACATTTCTTAAAATTCCCGCACAACCGACACGTAGATATTTTGAGATAGAGAATCTGTGATGAGATACTACGCACAATTTTATTGTATTTGTAAATAATAGATGAAAAATGACAACACAGAAACAATTCCACGACTTTTTTATTTTTTCCTCAAATTGCTGACTCAGCTCTAATCACTGGGTACTTCCTGTCCATCATTAGTCTTCCAGTTGCCATGTGCTGAAGTTGAAGTTGCTCAAAAGTAAAATTTGACACAGAGGTGTTTATAGACCGGCATAACTCGAACAGTTGAAAAAGTGGTGATAAAAATCAACCCAGTGCTTCTACCACATGCGTAAATATCACTAGAAAGTTGACATAGAATAACTACTAGAAATTTGACACAAAATAACTACTAGAAATTTGACATGAAATAACTACGAGAAATTAGCCTCGTTATACCTTGTTATCGAGACTCGAGATCTCCTGCTGACTCTGCGTGGACAGAAGAAACGAATTCATCTGCTGCTTGAGGGTGTCGTCCTGAACACATCGTGAAGGTGGAGTTATAGACATAGCCACGTACATAGACAGCAAGTCTATAGACACTAGTGATGGGTGTATACAGAGTTCATCAACATTAGTGATGGGTAGAGAGCAAGTTTACATACACAAGTGATGAGTGTATAGCGAGTCTATAGACACCAGTGATGGGTGTATACCCAATCCATAGGTACATGTGATGGATGTACACAGTCCATAGACAGAAGGAATGGTGTATAGCAAGTGTATAGACACTAGTGATGGATGTATAGTGAGTCTATAATCACTAGTGATGGGCATACAGTGAGTCCAGACAGCAGTGACAGGTGGATACCCAGTCCATAGACACTAGTGACGGGTGTTTACAGTCTGTAGACACTAATTATAGGTGTTTACAGAGTCCATAGCCATGGGTGTATAGTCTGTAGACACTAGTGATGGGTGTAAACCGAGACCATAGACACAATTCACATGGGGCTCTGATCCTGGACGATGCGCTCTAGGACAGCAAGGCACTAAATAGGACTAGATTATTCCATATTTCTTGTCAACATGCATAGACCAGCTATTTTACTACATTTGGTCACATAGCATGCCACAGAGATATGATGGCGGCTGCATAAGGCGCTAGTGGATTCCATTACCCATGATCTCCGCGTCGCGTCCAATGTGATCATGTTCCGCGATGAATAAAACACTCATAAAAATCACTATCATTTTCTACAATCGTAACATAACCGTACGAAGCTGTACGCTACTTTGGTATCATCCTGATTGGCCACAAGCTTCAGCCAGGTCAGGCTGCCGAATGCCGTGAGAAGCGAATTAACAACGGTAAATTGATGGCGAAATCGTGCGCTTTCATTGCTTTAATTAACAACCTCCCTTACCTCATTTATATATGCATGTAGGCACAATATACATATAACATATGTGAGCTATTCAGCAAAGATACAATCTCCCGACGTATGGATATCTAGCGTGTAGGGTATCATGTATTCACCAATTGTAGACCCAGCTAAACGCAACCGATTAGGATATATGCAGAAGATCATTATATTCTATAAGCAAACAAGCAGTTTTGAACCCACAAATATTAAGTTTTCAAGTCGAGGGTAGACACGGAGAAACTTTGTGAAAAACCCCCAAAAAAACGGGCCATACACTTTCACTTGACATGTCCCCACTAAATCAAGTGACGTAGCTCCATAATTGATAATTCGTTAACATACTGGCATGAACAAACAGCCTTAACAGCTGAATTAATGAATAGCTTAAACAGACAGAATAATGGATGGACAGCTTTACAAACAAGAACAATAAACAGATAGCGGTTAACAGATAGACAAATGGCTAAACTTACCACTTCAACGTCAATGTCATAGCAGGCAGTCTTTTTGGCATCAGGACCTTCCACGCTACACAAACAGAATCGTATAAAAATTGAGAAACAATAAACAGGTAGTAGCACGAGTTAGTACGGTGTACTAGTCATAGTCTTCAGCTGATCAAACACGTGGCATTTTAATTAGAATCGCATACAGCACAAGACAGGTAGAATTTCTGAGAACAGAGAGATGACTTGGTCATACAATGAAGTAGGTCATACAATGAAGTAGGTCATACAATGAAGTAGGCCATACAATGAAGTAGGCCATACAATGAAGTAGGCCATACAATGAAGTAGGCCATACAATGAAGTAGGGCATACAATGAAGTAGGCCATACAATGAAGTAGGCCATACATTGAAGTAGGCCATACAATGAAGTAGGCCATACAATGAAGTAGGCCATACAATGAAGTAGGCCGTACAATGAAGTAGGCAATACAATGAAGTAGGCAAGACAATGAAGTAGGCAATACAATGAAGTAGGCCATACAATAAAATAGGTCATACAATAAAATAGGTCATACAATACGACAGAAAAAGTAAATGTAGGTCGGTGAGTTAGATGTATGGCAGAATATCAAAGGTTTTTAGTTAGCATCACTACACTTTACTAGAGTGGAAAAAGGAAAGGCGACGTCGTTCAGCCATCCTTTATTAATGGTATTAAATGCCAGTCGCATTTACAATTTCCTCTCTAGACTCTTTCAAGAAATTTTAGAACCCACTCCCCGATAAATCTTTGTCAGAATTCAAGCGTGAAGATCTAACAACTTCCTGTCGTGAGAAACGCTAGAAAAAATCCTGAATTTGTCTGGATTTAAAATCATAATCCCACACAGTAAAGGCTGCATTTTGGTACCGCTGGAGGGGATAGGAGCTATTTGATTGACAGTTGCATTAGGTGGACCAAGGAAATTTACACTTTACATTGCTGATATTGTTACGGGTGACTACAGTTGACTGAGATTGGCTTGGAGGAATGAAATTTATGCATGAGTGGATAAAAGTTTAAAGTATCGGTTCGAGCAAAAAAATGATCGGTGCGGGAAATTTCCGGGTGTGGTTGGTATGGTTAATGAGTAAAGGATGCAGCGGACGGGTGTGGTTGGTATGGTTAATGGGTGAAGAGTGTAGCTGGCGGGTGTGGTTGGTATGGTTAACGGGTGAAGGGTGTAGCGGGCGGGTGTGGTTGGTATGGTTAATGGGTGAAGGGTGTAGCGGGCGGGTGTGGTTGGTATGGTTAATGGGTGAAGGGTGTAGCGGGCGGGTGTGGTTGGTAT
>WURV02205800.1:0-11353 GCA_011762755.2 Epimenia babai
ATCCTTGGGCACACTGTCGCATCCTTGGGCACACTGTCGCATCCTTGGGCACACTGTCGCATCCTTGGGCACACTGTTGCATCCTTGGGCAACGTATTTTATCCCAGTTGCTGCGGTTGATGTGGCAATAAGTACTAGTGAAATTTATTTGCGGCAACGACAATTGATATACGCTGGGGGAGTAAATTCCTCCCTCTGGCTGATGACTTGTAAACCGTCATTCGATAAGCTACTCGACTCCCGACGTATTCAACATTTCACCGTGAAAGGCCATCTACCTAATAGGCATCCCGAAAAGTGATATCGTTTTTTTATTCAATTAGGTTTAGCGGAGCTGATGAAACCGCGCATCTGCGGAATATAATAGACCCGCGTTAGTACAGCGGCTTCCCTGTTCCGGCATGGCTGCATCGGCATTATAATCGAGTGAGAATTCGGAGTGTGTCTATAGAAAGACCGGCTGAACAAAGACGGGTACATTGGCGCAGTCAGTAACACAAACCACTAGCCACTCTAGACTCGTTATAATGCTAACAACATGGTCCAAGGTTCCAATACACGTTAATATCAAGGTGCGTTAAAGATCGTTAATCGTTTACTTTTCTGCGACATTTGTTTCTTTTGACAAATGACAGGAAGTTACCCATGCGGAAACATAGAACACAGATTTTTCTTATATTTATTCACAGGCTGATTACCGAAGTTATCGTTGTGTAGGTCAATTTCATTCATGGCCCTTTACAAAGCTAGCCTATGTGGTTAATACGAAAATTTTATTAGCCTCACTTATATAAGGGGTGGGGGGAAAAACACCTAATATAAAAAGTCACATGCTTTATATATCCAGGATTGTAAGGCAGACATATCTGTTATAGATGCTGCTGTCCAGAGTTTTATTACATAAACCCTTTTTGAATGCATTACCAGAGTCTTACTGATGCTCTGGCTTTTAAATGCGTCGCGAGTTTGAATAAGGCCACAAAATAAGATAGTGCCTGCGGGAGAGCAGCTGGTGAGTTAGCCGTCTTCAGGGCTCAGGCCTTAACTGCTGGTATATGGCACAGTACGTGGGAACCTCAGGGAAGTGTAAAGGCAAGGGTGAGAGATCACAGCCAGTATTCCAAATGTTTAAAACTTAAACCTACTACATAAACTACATAATAACATATGCAATGCAGCATATAACCTTGTAATACAACCTACAAATCATGACACACTCAACGACACACACAATCATTCAAATACCAAGACCACCAATAAGAGTCTTAATTAATAGGCACGTCCCACATTTATAACACACTGAAACCTTTAACACTACAAAGGTAGTCATTTTCTCTAATATCAAACGCATACTTAGGTCTTAACCAGGCTACGGGCAGTGTTACCTTGTTACGAAAAAATATTTGGACTATGCTAAATGGGTTATGGATCATAGTATACTATGTAGATACATATACATATAGATATATACACCATCAAATACAAAATGTGACATTATTATTGTTGTTGTTATTACCATGGCGATTTATGTGACAAGGTCAATCAAATAATTATCTTTTGATAACGATCCAAACCCTACTGATACTAATTCACTTCGACAATGACATGTTTGTTCCTGAACAACAAACAGCGCAGATTGAAAGCAGTCCTTGCCGTGTCAGCAATGATCAATCACCCCACATATCATGTCCACCATCGGGTCTGTCACATCCAGAGTTCCAACAACAATCGGGTAACAAAATATATGATCGATATTGTAGCTTCTGGTGACAATTACACTCGTTATCCTTCGTAGTGTGTCATAATGTCTACGCCGCTATACATGTAAACATGACAAAAACATCTCCGCTATCACAAAGGGAGTTTTGTTGACATTCGGAACTTGTGGCGAGATTGTATCGTATTGTATTGTATTTATAGGCTGATTACCGAAGTAATCGTTATGATAGGCCATTCCTGGCCCTTTACAAAGCTAGCCCATTAATGTGGTTAATGTGTGGGGGAAAAACACCTAGTGTGAAAAACCCACTTAGTCTGGGCAGACAATTGACCTTTTTCCATTCACGCCACTGGTTCTAAATGTCTACATATAAACTACATATGTCGCACACTCCACTAAGTCTATGATAGGTCCATGTTTTTTTACAATGAGATGACGGCATAGCGGTGAGGTAAGCGACATAGAGATCACATATAGAGCATCTGAAGCACAGCAAACATCAGAGGGAAAAAGCCTCAACAGAACCACACTGCAAGGGCTATCCAGACCCTCATGGGCAATGGGGTTTAAGGCGATTTCAGCCCGAAAAACGCCACAGTTAGTGTACTGGTTAGAGCGGAATTCGAACAAGGGACCCCTGGATTCAAAGTCAAACGCTCTGACCACTACGCCAGCTGCCCCCCCCCCCCTCCGAGTAGAGGTAGTAAACATGTTAAACCAAGGATTGATCGAGGATCAGACCAATGGTCTGATGGATTCACTACTAATGAACGAATGATCACGACAATGCTGTTTGCATACATTGATGAGGTTGTATATCTTTCGTCTACATTTACTCGGACGTCCTTGCATGCATTAGAAGATGGTGGTACCGAGTAAATAGCAGCTTGTATGTCTACATTAATATCATCTGTCATAACGGTCACCCATGGAACCTAATTTATCTTGCTGAATGACAAGCTGTCATTGATTAGCTAGGATGTCATTACTAAATAGAAATTTTGTTTTGACTGTCTATATATCAACCATCCCTGATGGATTTCCCGTTCTTTAGTTTCTGCGTTAATGAAATTACTCCGAATCAGCAGAATTCCATGGGAAATAGAGAATGAATGTAACGATAGGCCAATTCAAAGAGAATCGTTGAGTGGATAAGATTGGGTCCTTTACAAGGCTGGTCTAAGTTGCATGCTTTTTTGGACATAATTGGAAGAAGACTCGTGAGCTGTCGATTCTACCGATGAGCAGTTTCTGTTTGTCTCCCAGTCTTATTGAGAAATTTAATGAAGTTAATTAGTGTTTTCAAAATAAAATGCCTATCGGATTGATAAATGCAAAGAATGAAGCCTATCATTCATTTGGTATTCATTTTGGACAGTTTTCCATTCTTACATTTGCCTCACGCTCTACTATACCCTCATCTCAGCATACGATATACACAGATATCTTTAACAAGCATGATGATGGACTATAAATTTATTGGCTGAATTTTGCGGTGTTTCCATGTATATATGTGATGGTAATTAGGATAGCCAATGTGGTTCTATAAATAGCTGGAGAGAAATGCACAGGAAAAACCTATACCCTTGATGGAACTCGAACCAACGACCCCCCAGATAACTGGTATGGTGCTCTACCAACTGATTTTCCTGTGCATTTCTCTCCATCACTCACAATGTATCCAGATAGAGACAGTCATTATCTCCGACATATGGCTCAGTCACAACCATTCCCGTGTGCCTTACTGGCCAAATAGTAACCCAGAAATGAAAGAAAATCATACCGAAAATTCATGAAATATCGCAGCCGTATAAAATACGACATAAAAGAACATTTGAACTCTCTGAAATTACGATAAACACAAGCTTGCATACAAGACAGTTGCTTTATCAGAAACATATTAATATCTTCTTGGTTCAAGAACTATCTGCGTATTCCCTCCATACCTCTCAGTTGCATGAGGTTATAATACCAGTTGTGAAATTGTTAATAGTTTGAACTAGATATTTACAATTACTGATGAATTTGCAGCAGTTTATCAGACAATCAGAACAGGATAAAATAAAGGATTGCTGCATTAAGTCAGCGAGCAAGGAATGCCTGAAACTTTCCATGAAAATTTTTCGATTATTTTCAATCGATGGAAAATTCGTAATATACACTAGAATTATACATGTATCTTTTACGTTTTAACATATCAAAATAAAGATGTTCGATTATTACACAAAATTACAGATACGAGTTCAAATGATAATCTATTAAGGTGATTTTCCTTGAAAGATGAAAATGACCCAAATATGTAAATAAATATCTCCCGAATAATAGACATATTATGGAAACATTGTCTACACATTCGATGCACATTATAGAGACATTCATCAACACCAAGCGCGGAGAAAGGGCAAGAGGAGGAAAATGACACGCTACTCACCCAAGTGACGCTTTTGCTTCTGAGCTTCTAATTATACAGTGACTCGAGAGCCTACATTGTGATATTCGTAAGCTGCCTGTTGGCATTTGGAACCGGCGGCGTGAAAGGATGAAGGTCAACTGTCTGGCTGGACTAAATGATAACCACTACGGCATTTTCCCCACTGTGTTGAACGAGGCTGAGTTAAGCACTTTACACGTACACCGCATTGTTACGAGCACTCGACGGAATGCGCGAAATGTCTGGGGAATGCCGGCGGTGAGATTAGGTTAAGAGTTGAGGACTTTCACGCTAACTGGAGTCCGGTTAAGCGTTGCGGCGTGGTTATGTTACGACTGAGAGGCTTACCGTATCATGTGGATGTATTTCTGATATTGCTGACGCTGTTTTTGATGGCCTCATTTCTCCACTTTTCTGATATGTCATCATCTTACTATCTTACTGTACACAACAATGATGCATCACAGATATCATATGGCGTGCAGTATAAGCAGGTATAAGGAGGTCTGGAATCTTGATAGTGCGGTTATGTAAGGACTTTTTCTTTCTGACTTTGCCATGTTTCGAATGATTTCCAGGTGGTTTTTATGGAGCCTCTTCCCTATACTGTCATCTTATTGCAAAAAATGATTAATTGCAGACTCGGCAGAGTGTGTGACATATGCAGGCTTGCTGGACGCATTTGGAGGAAGGGGCATAACTTGATTTAAGATCAATTCACTGCCAACAATCGGTGGTTTGAAACCAGTTACGAATTGCCTTCTGGTCCTCGACCTCCTGGTCGTCGACCTCCTGGTCCTCGACCTCCTGGTCCTCGACCTCCTGGTCTTCCACCTCCTGGTCCTCCACCTTCTGGTCCTCCACCTTCTGGTCCTCCACCTTCTGGTCCTCCACCTTCTGGTCCTCCACCTCCTGGTCCTCCACCTTCTGGTCCTCCACCTTCTGGTCCTCCACCTTCTGGTCCTCCACCTCCTGGTCTCCACTTCCTGGTCCTCCACCTTCTGGTCCTCCACCTTCTGGTCCTCCACCTTTTGGTCCTCCACCTTCTGGTCCTCCCAATTCAGCTCTACTGTTCCCTATATACCAATACTGTTATTTACGCAGAAACGTCGCTAAAAAATTGACTAACCATATTTATTAAAAGTTCACTAACCACAGGTGGGATAGCATTAGACAAGGGAAAGCCTACATGGCAACAAGTTGATCCCAGTGTATGTACATAGATATAAACAAATAAACTTTACGCGCGGCATCCAACTGTTACCTTCAACTCGCGCCGATGACGAGAGGTCAAAAAATGGCCTCTGCCGTATTTCCTGCTTTTAAGCAGAATGAATAATTGAAGAACAAAAAGCGATAGCTATTAGAACCGCTTTCGTTGGAGGTCAGTTCACCGTTTGTCCTAACCCTTGAGAGAAGCTAGCATCTGATAGCCGAGTCACTCAGTTAGAGCCGATGAATAATTCACGAGAGCGAGAAGTAAGTATCCCTCGTGACCGATCACGAAGTTTAGTGACGCGAGGTACTCTAGTACCTGAAATTGACCATCGTATTATGCCGCTCAGGTCATTATCTCTGCCAAAATGGACCACCCTCCTGTGGGATCAGTATAAGAGCTAAGAGAGAATGCTTGATCTATTTACAAGTAATGACTTAAGCATTTTAAATGCACAATCCCAAGTGGTCGGTGCATAATCTTTGACGAAATGGACAGCCCACTTTCGAGATCGGAATTAGCAAAATGCAGAATGGACGACCCAGCCGAGGGTGTGGATGGGGACTCCATCCAACAATTCTGACATTTACATTTTTGAAAAAGCTGTTTATATACATTTAAACTAATCAGATGAATTTTATTGGTTGGAAAATGCTACAGAGAGTGACATAGAATTTCGCTAATACAGATTCCACAGATTCACTTTTCACAGACAAATGCATGCATGATATACCGGCAACAGGTCCACGAAAAATCCACGCTGATCCATTGATCATGGGCAACCACCCCCTCCACATACAAACGCACGTGATGCACAGTATCACATTGTGGGGAAGTTCTAAACCATCTACATGTTGTATAGTTGATACAAAGGTGTATTGGTTGATACAAAAGTGTGTTGGTTGATACAAAGGTTTATGGGTTGATACAAAGGTGTATGGGTTGATACAAATGTGTATTGATTGATACCACGGTGTATTGGTTGATACGAAGGTGTATTGGTTGATACGAAGGTGTATTGATTGATACGAAGGTGTATTGGTTGATACAAAGGTGTATTGGTTGATACCAAGGTGTATTGGTTGATATAAAGGTGTATTGGTTGATATAAAGGGTATTGGTTGATACTAAGGCGTATTGGTTGATACAAAGGTGTATTAGTTGATAACAAATTGAGTCAAATGAGTAGAGAAAAAGATGGTCTTGGTGGACACAAGGGTGAATTTATTGACATTTGACTTTAAAACTGCTTGAACAGCTAGACAACAAATAATTTGGAGAATACATCAGCCCTCAATGGACTTCAACAAAGCTCAATCTCATCTAAACTAAGGCTGTAACGACGACTCTGAACAAGGTGAACCTAATTTATCGAATTGGGTCGAGCACAAGCGATGATTATATGTTGTAAGATGATAAAATCGCCACTGGAAAAAGTCTCATTTGCATCTAAAACACAGTCACATCAAAAAACGAAGCCCTAACATAATAACACTACAAGAGTATCCCAAACCACCCTGTGGGTAAATCAGGAGTAAGGCTATAGCTCAAAAAATGCCACGCGTCAGTCGCCAGAAACAGGGTCATCCAGAATTCAAGTCTAATGATCTCGCCATTAAGCCACCGAACTTTCCCCCAAGGCGTATCTCTTTACAGACGTATCAATCATTGTCGAATCAGACCCCTCATAAAACATATACTTAATCAAATATTTTAGTCGTTCCTTGACAGCAGGTCCCAACTGAGGGTCCCCCAGGGAAGAAAATGGAACAATTGCTCCATTAATCACATCCAACTAACGCTAATGTGAACAACTACTGCCTCCATGATACGTTTGATTCTATAGCGGTTATAGAATGTATTTATCTCCCCTTGACAAGTAACACATCAACAACGGCAACAGCTTTTATATAAACAAGCCAGTGTTATTGATCACTATCTCACTTAATGTATAGTTAATTGCGCAATGAAAGTCGAGTGTCTGGTTTTAAATTATTATCAGCACTTTCACCATTTGAACCATGGAGTCTCGAAAGGTTCAACAGTTTTATGTGATGCTTGCCTCATGATGAGTTTCTGTCCTTTGTAATCCATTAAAAGTATTATTTTGGGGAAAAATGTACATAAGAAAACCTTATTTGAACCCATGACCTACTGGACACCAGTCTGAGCGAGCAACTCAGTTTGTAGTTGAGTACCAGACCAGTTACCTGGAGGTTGTGGGTTTTTGTGGAGTCCCACCAGAGCTAAAGGTTTCTTCTGTGGATTTCCCTCCATTTTCTGAGAGAACCATAAAAGCTAAAACCATTAACAATGGTAGGTTAGTCTTATAATATTTTGTTTATTCCGTAATACCCTCGGACTTCGACATGTTACAACAGACCTATCAAGTTTGTTCTCGATTTGATAAATCGAGACTAACGATAACAAGTTTGCAATGGAAAAATTTCAGAGAAATGACAAAGGGCTATAGAAAAGTCAAAGTAACATTTTCTTGACCAACATAGTCATGATTAACACAAGCTTCCAAGCTTTTTAAGATTAATTATAATCGAAAGCTTGTGGAATGGATGTTACATAGTTGGTCAAAAAATGTGTTGTTCCTTAATTTCCACACGTCGGCAATCAGACTAACGTGGCTATCCTCAAACTTGAACGAGCTTTCCTGGTCAGGTATACTTTTGAGTGTGTAATACACGCAGTATGTGTGCTGATAAAACACCCAGCCAGGAAAGTGGAAGAAAAAACATCAAAAGCCATAGTAGATATAAAACTCGCGGTGTACACAATAGAAAAATCAGGATCAAAGGCAGAATAGCGAAAACAAGATGGAAGGTGGAGGGAAAACACTTGAGAAAAACCAGGGTCTGCGGTAACGATAGTAAAGGAAAGAAACAACGAGGGTGAAAGAATAAAGAGCGAGAATAAATGGCTAGAGAGAGAGGTAAGAATAGCGAATGATGTGTCGATGAAAGCAGTAGACACATAAAATATATAATTAAACCAAAGGTATTCAAAGGTTAAAAAACAAAAGGGGTAGATCAAAGGTACAGAGGAGAAAATCATTCACCCTCTATAATGATTGAAGTCCACAGTGTGAGTCGCGGTTGGGTGAAAGAAAGGTTAAAAGGGGTGGATTGAAGGTAGTGAAGAGAAAAACCTTGGCACTCTATAATAAATAAGTCCACAGTGTGAGTTTAGTCAGGGATAGGTGAAAGAAAGGATGATCGCTTTTGGACTGACATACAATACTTAAAATATACATGAGTCAGGTTAGAACATATGTATCGGTAGAAGACATAATTAAGGAGCAAAATATAGCCTCCATTCTCATGCATGTCTCAGAGTCGCACCCTCTGGTGAAAGAATACTTCTAAAATGGGAAGGGTCACGTCATCATCGAAGATAACTTGCATTTTTTCTACAAACGTATACAATGTATGTCGTAGTCTTTAGTCATTTTCGGTAGTTTTCAAAAAGTGACTGAACACATTTCGGAATTCAATTGCGGATCTGACCAAAATTTTTTTACAGACGAGCTCTCGAACACCAGAACTGTTGGAGGCGACAGCTTGGTGGCCAAGAGTTTATAGAAAAATCTGGGGTCAGAGTCTGGGGTCCTGACTCAAATATATACCCATAGTCAAACGAGAAAAGTCGAGCGGGAAATCAAGTCGCCGTGTTTTTATATAACAATGTCAATTGAGTAAATTAGAGAGTGGAGTGAGCGTGATAACTGGTTATGAATCGATCACTACGCGCATACAAAGAAGGTTGGCGATTTGCTGATCAGGGAATGGACATAGGTGATTGGTAATGGGACCACGCGGGTATTGTATGTAGATTGAATAAGTAATCAAGGAATTGCCGTGGACATAATTGGATTTCGCCACAAGCGACTGGAAGTGCGAATAAGTGGAGCAAGTTTCATTTGTGATCGATTTCAAAATTACACATTTCAATTTCACTGATTTATCTCTTGATTACAACTCGTTTACCTAGTTATAAATTCCACTATTGATTTAGTTTATTCGTTTTCATTTCGATGCACCACTGTTAAAACATCAATGCTTGGCTATTTCTGAGATATATTTTAGAGGTATTAATAGATTAAATCAATACTGCTAGCCACAAAGGGACTTCACTCTAGCCCGCGCTCAAATACAAAAATGATCCTAACCGTGTTAATCATAGCAACCATATATTTTTAAAGTGTCTTTGATAGCCATGTGTTAAAAGGGCACTATAAATCAATAAAATTTCATTTTCAAATTTCATTCGTTAACATTGCCTTGCCATGTGTCTCACACTGGTAGTAATAGACAGAATTACAAGCCGAACCAAAATTATGTTTCTAGAAAATAAAAGTTGCCAAATATAGGTCAAAGCACAGTGTTATTACGGTCTGGCGTCGTTAAGGTGACTGCCCTAAATTCAGTACCCTAGATATATGACTGCCTAACAGCCAGACATTACGACAGACCTCAATCTTTGTCCATAAACCTACACTTCCATAAATCTGATTGCGTTAACGTCCCACGTTATCCATTTGCCATAATACCAGTAAATCCAATGGTACACTTTATCGCTGCACTCCACTCAACGTGTATTCCGCGGGATGACCACAGTAAAAAATCGTGGGTCGCGTTATCCACGCTCCGCCTAGATTTATCTGACATTTATTTAGTGAAGACACGTCTCGGTTCACCGAGAAAAGAGGTCCTAATTTAACATGAGTAACAAAGTGTGAAGGGCTAGAAAATGTCACGCCGTCGACAAACTAAAGCGGATTTTCGTCGCTGAAGTTTTGAGGACAGATCTCAGACGTGGCAAAGCTACAGAGATGTGGGTTGCCGTGTTATAGATATCGTATAAAGAAAAAGAAAAGGTTTGCACGGAAGTATAAGCTGATTATCAAAGTAGCCATTGTCAAGGCAATTCTTGGTTCTTACAAAGAAGCCTACAGATGTGGTTAACACGAAAAACTGATTGGCCTCACTTAAAGGGATGGTGGAAACACGGTGAAAAACTACTCTGTGCAGACAATTGACCTCCCATTCACGCCACAGGTTCCAGACATCTACACACAGGCAACATATGTGGCACACTGCGCTAAGTCTATGATAATTCATGTTTATTTACAATGGAATGATAACATCGGTGGATGGTGACAAAGAGACCATCCATAGAGACCATCCAGAGCATGTTACATACACCCACATCGGAGTGGAGAAGCCCCGACGTAGCCACACAGCAAGGGCTACCCAGAGCCTTATGGACACAGTGGTTTAAGGCGCTTTCTTCCCAAAAAATGCTAATATACAGACAAGAGTGGGAATAGAACCAGGGTCCACTGGATTTCAGAGTCAAGCCCTCTGGCCACTACGCTAAATGCCCCCAAAATAAAAGGTAACACCCTATTGATAAACACGAAAAATTATTCGCAGGAGCTTTCATATACACGTATATTTCGTCAGGTGGAAAAACTATGGCCACATGATTCGGCCCGTTTCTTTTAGAAAATGCAGTCCGTGTGTGAATAATTACCTTACATGGGACTGGCGCATCCTGCGTTTACAACATTGAGAATTAATGAGTTAGAACCAGCAGTGCGGACAAAGGTCAAAACTGTCTGCACGCTCGGGGCAATTCCCTCCAGTCTTATCCCCGCCATGATAAATGATGCCGATTCGTTCAGCTTGCTCGCCGCGTGAACCACAACATTGTTAGGCTAGCTTTGTAAAGGGTCAGTGATGAGTCAATCGTTGTCCACTGCGACATACACATTACGTGGGCATATATTAGGTTGGCGCTAGTGGTGTAGTGGTTAGAAGCGCTGCCTTTTGCGCGAGAGGTTGCGAGTTCGAACCGGCACAAACCAGGGATTTTTTCCCGCGCCTTCCCCGATAGGAAATGAGCAAGATTTTCGTGCTTGAATATTGAGAAAGATTCGTCGTGAAATGGTTTATTATAAAAATATCTTAGG